>JAKSZP010017561.1:0-69706 GCA_022478985.1 Massospora cicadina
GGAAACTAGTCAATAATACAAAAGTTAATAGAGCCCAGCAGAGGGTGCTTAAACTATAATAACTCAGGACAAATATGGTTATCATGAAAGATAAAACCCAACAGAGAGCAACGCGGTGCATGGAGTTGTAGGGGATAGGCGCCCTAGGTTGGAGGGAACCTGGGTGGCCTAACGGTGCATGGGTGGATAAATTCAGTGTTGTCAAAATTAAGTGGTTAACTTTGCGCAATACCTCCTCAAAGAGGTTCACGCGCAGGATCGTCCAATATCATAAATAAAAAATTGTGTACTAAATGAGGGGTTTATTGTAAGGGAGAAGTCGACCAACAGGGAAGATTGGTCTTGAAATAGGAAATTTAAGGGAATTAGGGCAAAACAATCAATTAAGGGAAGCAGGTTAACCCAAGGCACACCAATAGGCGTGTTAACTTTTGGTGGATATGACTTATTTCCGCTGAACGAGTTGCACAGGGTTTAGCCCACTGAGCAATGGCCAAACGATATGGAGATCGTTGGTCCCTCAAATAAACGTAATAAATTTATATAAAATATAAGGCAATTGCCTCAGTTTCACTACTTTTATTTTATATGATCTAACCGAGACTATCTCTGATTATGCTTTATACTTACTCCTGTTCACCTCTTCTTTCTTCCTCTTCTTTTCTTCTTCTAAAAACCTGTCCAACTTCTCTCTCTCGCTCAACCCTTAATCCTCAATATCCTCAATGGATTCGACACCTTCTGCTTAGTCAATCTCAATTCGCTATCAATGTAGAATATTTGTTTGATAATTGAGGCATCAATTGAATCTCCTTGATTACAAAATTCTAATTGATTCAACCGATTAACCTCACATTGCTCTAGCATATTACTCGCCTTCAGAGCTCGCTTCGCCTCTAATTTACAATTCACTGGAATACTAGTTTATCGCCCATTCACTTTGAAATCTCCACATTACCCCCCTTGACTGGACAATAAGCGCCTATTGCTTTTAAGGCCAAAGGAACTTCGCATGTACTTGGTTGATTATCCAACCACCCACGGGTTCCTTAATGGTGTAGGCATCAGCCCCAGTCTTCTCGATGATCTCAAATGGTCCACTCCATATGTTGGCCAGCTTGTTCCTTCTTCCAAACCCATGTTGGTTATGAAACAGGACCAATTCCCCTACCCTGAGCTGTGGAAGACTGCTGCATCTACATTAATCAGCTGCATGATCCCAAATCTTCTTGGTAAGACTAGTGGAGTATACCTCAGTCTGGAGCTTAACCAGTATGTTTGTTAAGGTAGACAGATAGGGGTGGGGCTCAACTACGCTGGTATCCTCCACACAGGAGTAAAGCAATGCTGGTAGCGCTGGATGTCGTCCATAGAGCAACTGAAATGGACTCTTACCAGTTGCTGAGTGATAGCTAATATTGTACGTGAAGGCAGCGATGGATGAAAGGGTGCTCCAGTCTGACGGCCGCTCATTTACAAGCTTGCGTAGAATAATTACCAAGGTCCCATTGACCCGTTACACCATACCATTAGATTCAGGGTGGTAGGGGGTAGTTAAAACCCCGCGGATTGCCATGAGCTTGTTCAACTTGGTCGATATATGTGATGTGAAATTGGTTCCTTTGCCCATTAGGATAAATTGCGGACAACCATGGCGCTGTATGATGCACTCTAGGATGAATTTTGCGGTTTTGACAGCCCTTAAATCCTTTTTAGCCCTTGATTCCACCCCATCGGGTCAGATGATCAATAGCAACAATTATATACTTGGAGCAGTTCGCTCCAGTTGGCAGCGGCCCCACCACATCTAATGAAACTATATGCCATGTGAACTGAGGCTTGTCTAGCTGGTAGGTGGTCTTCCGGTGGAATGGTTTCTTCACTTGGCACTAATGGTAACAACCAACTATCTCAAGCACATCATAGTGCATAATCTCCCAATAGTAGCGGGGTCACAAGAACTCCAGCATCTTTTTCAACCCTCCATGACCTACCGCTTTATGGGCATCCATAATTATTGCAGGCCAGGCAGAGGGTTTTGAGAAACTCAGCGTCAATTCCCCCATCTGCTTATATAATTCCTCATTGCGCAAGAAGGTATCCTGCCTTAGCCCATCTAACACTTTAGTCACTGGCAGCAGCTCAACTTGATATTTGCCCACAATCATCTTTTTGTAATTATGTTGGCCACATCTGCTGTAATGGCGACTGTGGGTAATGGGGAAAGACAGTCCGCATTATGATGCTTTGCCCCAAATCGATGCATGATCTCAAAATCATACGCTTGGAGCTTCAAAGCCCATCTCACAAGCCACCCTTCATGTTTCCGCAGTTTCTGTAGCCAGCGCAAGGAGGCATGATCTATTACCACTTTGAATTTCACCCCATGGGGGTATACCCGGAATTGTTTATATGCATAGATTACCACTAAATACTCCCACACGGTTACAGTGTAATTACTTTCAGGGCCAGTTAAGCTGCGGCTGCAATATGCAATGGGGTGCTCCACACTGACATTGTCTTTTTGGGATAGCACAGCCTTACAGCAGAAAGCAAAGCATCCATTTGCGCAATAAACTCTTTTTAAAATTGGGGTATTGCAAAACAGGCGCGCTAGCCAACACAGTTCATAATACATCAAAAGCAGTTTGATATCGATCTGTCCAGTGAAAGGCAGCATTTCTCTTAAGTATCTCAAATAGTGGAGCCCCAATACAGCTAAAGTTGGGGATGAACTGTCAGTAGTAACCAACCATCCCCAAGAACACCTGGATATCCTGCTATTGCTTGGCCAAGACATCTTGCAGATGGCTTCCACCTTGGCCAGCTGTGGACTTAGCCCTTTGGAGTTAACCACAAAGCTGAAGTATTCCAACTGTTCCTTAAAAAGTGGCACTTTCGGGGCTTAATCTTGATATTAGCATCAGCCAGGCGGTGGAATACTTGCTCCAGGTGTTCAAGGTGCTCCGTGAATGTCCGCAAAAACACGTTGATATTGTCAAGATAGATAAGAACGCAAAACAGCTTTAGGTCACCCAAAATAGTATCCATAGCCCGCTGGAACGTAGCAGGAGCATTGTACAAACCCTATGGCATACATGTAGGCTGGAACAGATCTTATGAGGTGATGATTGTGCACTTTTCTTGTTCTGCTGCTGGCAACACAATCTGCCAGTACCATGATATCAAGTCCATAGCAGAGAAATACTTGGCCCCACCTAACCAATATAAAGCATCGTCAATTTGCAGAAGCGGGTATGAATCTTTTTTCATAATGCTGTCAAGCTTCTGATAATCAATTACTACTTGATTGGAGCCATCTTTCTTTTTGACAATGAGCACCGGAGATGCCCAAGGACTCTTTGACGGCTCCAACATTCCCTGTTCCACAAATGTATCTATTTCTGCAGGTAAAACTTCTTCCACCATCTTCAAGTGTCGGAAAGGTCATGAACTGATAGGGGGTGGTCTCCCATGTCCACCCGATGCATAACCCTGCAAGTGCAACCCAAGTCATGATCATCAGTTGCAAAAATGCTGCAATACTTCTCAAACAGATCCATTACCCTGTCCTTCTGATTCTCTGATAGACCAGTTAGCGCTTCCCACGGAACCACCATCATTATGATGAAGGTGGTATGTTGAGGCAAGCCAAGATCTTCCCAAGAACCAAAATTGTGTACCTGGTGGACCTCATCAATAGGGACAGGTGCAGGTAAGCCACCATTTGGTGCCGCTGAACCTTCATCACTTCCTTCTGCAGATTTGCTACCAACACCTTCACTTCCCCCTGCCCTAGTAACATTAACCCAGGAGCCACATGAGGTTTGAGTCGCGATTGTTGATAGGGCCCCATGACCTCTCCGTGCAGACCTCCCAGTATATCAATTTTGAGTTCTGTCCCAATTATGACCTGGTGCCCAGAAGGGATAGTCAAATCATGCACGGCGCTTAGCGGAATCCCTTTGTACTCATAAATCTGGTTTGGAGGCGTTCAGGTCTTCCAATTTTCTGCTAATATTACACAGGAATCACACCATCACTATAGGCAAGATTAATTTGACCAGAGCGGATGGGGTCATCTGGGACTCCACTGGAAGTAGAATAGATTTGGATCTGTTGTCCCAGGATACTGATGGTCTGATCCACCATATTAACCACAGCCCCAAAGTGCCGCATAAATGCAGCACCAATCAACATGCCATAGTGGTCATTAGGAAACACCACCGCTGGAGTGGATGCTCCGGCCAAACTGAACCTCAAAGGCAATGAGCTATATGCGCCTTCTGACACGGTACTCTGTGCTCCTGCAGTCCCATACACTACTCGGTGGTCCACATCTGGCTTCAGTGGAAGCTTAGCCACAAGCTTGGTGGAGATTATATCGACAGGAGCGCCTGTATCAATGATCACCTGAATTTTGGTATTTTGTACAAATATATCACAATATGTGCATTCCGAATAAGAAGAACCCTTGGTGTTCATTACATAAACGTCCAAGGGCGTTTGATTATCCAGGAAAGTGAGCATACTGGCCCCAACATGAGGATACTCTTGGGCAATCTTTACTACAGGAATCGCCACATCCACCACCTTCAAAGCGGTGACTTATGTGGAGGGTTCACCGTCAACTGTACCATTCTGCTCAAGGATTTGCCAGGCGTACAGCTTATGAACATCTTGGCGGAACCCCATGTCTGCATTATTGGAGTCTCTTCCTCGGCTGGAGGCCAAGAGATGGTAAGGGATCTGTTGATATAGTAAATCCTCAGAATGTGGCCCAGGCCCAACGCAAAGTGTCTCACAATAAACATCAGGGACAATTACATTTGAGTCAGAAGAAGCAGAGCGTCACATCTCTACTCCGCTAGCCCTTTTCCCTATTCATTTGGTACAGCGGATACTGCGTGGACCTTTGGTTTGGCCTGATAACTAACTGCATAATGGCCTATCTGGCCACATGAGAAACAAGCATCCAAAACTGGCACTCATCTCTGAATCACCCCTGAAGGTCTAGGTCTACTATTAAACCACGGGTTATCATGGGCCTGAGGATGAGTGGGTGGATCATAATAGGGACGGAAAGGACCCATCCATGAGTAACGTGATCTAGGAGAAACCCACGGATTGCCCCCATATTGTTGGGATTCTTCATTTAGCAGAATTTTTGTGGCAGATATGGGATGCTTAAGCTCCACGCTGGGAGCACTGAAGGTGTCGGATAGATGGCGTTAATGATGGATGATTTTAAGTAACTCTACATCCTCCTGAAGAGTGTACGCCATAGCATTATGTAATTCGCGATAGGGCTTGATAGCCGCTGTCAATGCTATGCCCACATCCTCATTAGGTAAGACATTCGCACCCAACAACACATGAGTTTCATTAGCGAATCGCTCCACAAACTGTATTAGTGACTCATCTTTTTGATTTGATATCGTTAAAAAGTCTGCCTTACGCTGAGCCATTTTTGCTTTGCCCCCAAACAGCCAAATTACATTCTCCTTCACCTCTAGGTAAGCTACAGTACTATTCTTAAGATAACAGGTAATTTGATCAGCACTTGAAACATCCAACGCGGATAGCAACAGTTTAGCTTTCTGCTGATTGTAAGCCCCCTCTATGGCAAACTCAACCCACTTGAAAAACCCGTGTATGTTACCATTATGGCTAAATGAGGGCAGCCTAACACTGTAGATTTCCCCCTCCTTAACAACCTTATTTAAATTTATACTTTACACAGTCTAGCATCTCCGTCGTGATGCCCAAGAGTTTGGAAAGTTGGTTGGTGTGATCACATACCAGGAGCAGTTGGCGGAAGGCATGGTTGACCATCTCAGTGATATTCTTATTTTCTTGAAAAAGAACTGTTTGCACCCGAAGTAAGGTATACAAAGCAGGCTTCAGCTCCCCATATTGAGATAAATTGATAACTGGGGGTAGTACCCCATCAAAGCAAGATGGTGGCGCCATAGGTGCAATGATGAAGTTGTTAATAAGTTGATCAATGGGCCCCCTGTAGTGAGCACCACTGTTAACTTTTAGTGGATATGAATTATTTCCGCTGAACGAGTCATACAGGGTTTAGACCACTGAGCAACGGCCGAATGATATGGAGATCGTTGGTCCCTCAAATAAACGTAATAAATTTATATAAAATATAAGGCAATCGCCTCAGTTTCGCTACTTTTATTTTATATGATCTAACCGCGGACTATCTCTGATTATGCTTTATACTTACTCCTGTTCACCTCTTCTTTTTTCCTCTTCTTTTCTTATTCTAAAAACCTCTCTTCTCTCTCTCTCTCACTCAACCCTTAACCCTCAATATTCCTCAATGGCTTTGACACATTTCGCTTAGTCAATCTTGATTCACTATCAATGTAGAATTTGTTCGATAATTGAGGCTTCAATGGAATCTCCTCAATTACCAAATCCTAATTGATTCAATTGATTCACCTCACATTGCACTAGCCTATTACTCGCCTTTGGAGCTCACTTTTCCTCTAATTTACAATTTACCGGAGCACTAGCTTATTGCCCAGTCATATTAAAATCTCGACAAGGTGCATGCTTCCATCAGGCAAGATGCTTTATTTAATAATAGAACTGAACACGCATGATTGATTGCAAAAGTGGCTTCCTGAGCTGGAAAGTGTAAAAAATGAATGGGTTTTGAGAACCCCTTCACCCAAAAACCAAAGCAAACTGTTTACATTTGTAACAAAGTTAGTTTTTTAATGCACATGCTCTTATACAGGGCCAAACTTCTCTTGCATCAATAGGATCAACCTTGGCATACTTTGTCTTAACCCAGCGTTGATCTATGGTATGCTTGAGGTCAGGGAGGCCTGCTAGCTTCACCTTCTTGGCCTCCTGATATGCTGCTTTGTCTTTGATGTTGGTCCCAATTATGATGTCATTTGCCAACCATGACATTACCCTCTCCTTTTGGGATCAACCCCCTCCAGGGGCTTGCACCAGGTGAAATTCTTGTGGGCTGGGGCCAACTTCATGGTGGAAACGGCTTGAATTTGACTGAGATCCGGCGGCCTGGGGAAAGCGCTTGTGGAAAGCAACAATCAGGTCTTGGGAATGTGCACAATCACACTCTGGTAACCAGCCGTTTTCTGCTATGTTAAATCCCTTCCAGAATACCAGGTACTTAAGTCTTTTTTTCACTCTGAGGGATGCTACTATTTCCTCCACCTCCCACTCTGGCAACCCATCCACGAGATAAGCATCAGGAGTCTCTTGTGGGGGGCCTCAAACAACATCAATCTGCTCCCATGAAAGACTGAAAAGATTTGAAACAAAGGGAAAGGATCCAACTGGTATGAGGCGTGTATCACCTTTTTAACCACGCGGTAAGGGCCAATCCTCTTTGGGCCCAAATTTTTACATGGTTGATTGATAGGGTTATTACAAGCATCAAGCATCAAGAGACCCCATCTTTGTACGCTGGACCCACTTGGCGCTTACCATCAGCGTTCATATTATACACTTACACTGCCACCTCCAAACTGGTAGAAACCCCTGGTGTACTTTCTTAATAGTCTTGGCAAAGTCCACCACTGCTTCAACTTTAGATCCACAGCTGAGTTCCATATTAAAGGCGGGGTTTAACCCATGGTTGACGAAAAATGGAGAACAACAGATTGAAGAATGCAAAGTGTTGTTGTAGTTAAATTGGGCCATAGGGCTTTTCTTTCTCATAACAATCACTTTAGTTACTACATTTCGATTCAAACAGCAAATTTGGATAATCACACATAGGAAAGATGGGCGACTTTAATAACAAAAATAATACAACATGGGTGAGCGTCGCGTCAAGCGGTGAGCTTAACGGTGCAACTAAGGGCAAGAAACGCCCTGGAGGGGGACCAGGAACCCAAGCCATAAAAAATTGCAAACTCAGACACCATCTGGGTTTATGGTATTTACTGTAAAGCATGCGCAATACATGTACATTCAATTCAACCAACCTTTGTCAAAGGTGGAACATGGGATCAGACTCTTCCTTGGGGATGAGTCACTGACCCTGTGGGAGAAAACATGTGAGGCACAGCCCTCACTTTTCTCTCACGCGGTGTACATAGCCACCTACAACATGGGCCATGGCTGGATCAATATTGGTTTCAAAACAGCCAATGAAGTCAATGCCGCAGCAAAAATCTATGTGGAAATTGACCTCCCTGAGGGCAAAAAATTGTGCGCACCGTGCACACCAGATGGAACAAAGCGAAAACTTTGTTCATCTCCTTTGACTCGCTGCCCACCAACCTTCCTCTTAAGGTAATCGAGGAGGAGCTCCGCAAAGGTCTTGTGGCCTACGGAGAAATTCAACAACTCGAATTAAAGCAATTTCGCTTAATGCCTGACCTGTGCATGGGCAAAGTTATTGCTGTAATCAACCCCTTCCCAGAAGTAGAAGAGGATTTATCCAGAATTCCTCACGCAGCAGAATTTCACTTCACAAATGGGGGCCAGTCAGCTGCATTCTGAGTTACACCAGAACGCGCACCACCCATTTGCAACCACTGTGGCTCACTGGGCCACAAGGAACATGCATGCCCTGTAAAAGAGGGCTTAATGGAAAATGATTTTTGTGAAGAAGCTATGGACGAAGATAATGAAAACTTCGCCAAAATGACTGATGGCCACCACCCATTCCGCTGGGGTGAAGATGGACTATACTCCATCGTGGACCCAGTTACAAGTAAACAGCGTAAAGCAGCACAAAAAGCCCGCAAGAGAGCAGCGGCTGAAGTGGCAGCACACGCGGAATCTGCCATTAACCACGGACAAATTCAGGAGGATATTTCAGATATTCACTGAACCAACCAAATAGAACATTATACCCAGGTCGAAAATTTTCACAGTAACCAGACTGAGCCACAAAGCGTCATCAGTCATGCACATACTGAGGAACAATGCAACTGCAATTTGGGTGAAAATGCGGTGCACAATGCAACAAAGTTGAACCTCAAAAATATAAAATCCAATCAACAGCCCGCATCAAATCAACATGAGACCTGTGCAGGAAAAGTTGATGCAAATGCAAAAAACTACAATTCGCTTGAATCATTGGGTCATATCAAGGGATCCAACAATGGCAGTGAAAAAGTTGGAGTACAGACGCAGAGCATGGCCAAAATGAGCTGTGGTGGGATAGGACCAGAGGGTCCTCCCAACTACTCCTGAGGCTCCAAGGGCACATCAGTGTCAATAGGGACGTTAAATATCGCAGGAGCCAGGGCTCATACGTCCCAAGCCAAAAAGCTGGCATCCCTGCGAAAACCTCTTGTAGACATCTTGGCCATCCAAGAAACCCACTGCCTACAAGGGGAAGAAGAATCCTGATCAACCAGGGTCGCACCATCACAATCAGTATGGACGTCTCACTGTGGGATGGTAGTCCAAAACAACAAAAAATTTAAAATTACAAATTCATCATCACACTTGCATGGTCGAGTCCTGGTAGCAACAATCACATGCCAAGATGAAATAATTTCGTTAGCATGTATCTACGCACCGTGCACTGCAACTGAGAGAAAAAAGTTTTGAAAAAATTTCTACCCTCACCCTCCCACCAGATATCATCATGTTAGGTGATTTCAACTGCTGGGATAACCCTAATACAGATCGATGGCCTAATCCCAGGGGATACCCACCTGGACACATTGAATATCGCACAATGAAGGCATCTCTTGGCTTACAGGATGATCTTCCCCCAAATTCACCAATCCTTCCCCATATGACAAGACCCAACATACGTGAGGGACTGCTCATATCGATGAGTTGTATTGACCACATCCTCATCCCACAATCCCACCACTCAAGAATCTCCAAATTTACAACAAAAAAGATCAATTTTTCTGATCACTGATTAGTTACGGTGCAGTTAGCACCAACCCAATCCCACACACAGGTGTCGCCTTGAAGAAAGCTTCACCCAGAAAATATAAGATTGCCTGAGATATCTGACTGGGTTGAAAACAAGGCTACAAACCCAGAATTCACAGCCCCATTCACTTTGGATCCCATCAAAACATGGGAAAATTTCAAAAAAGATTTAATCAACAAAACCCGAGATATTGCATCACGCAAGTACACCGCGGACACAGCCACAATCAAGCGTACCTTGGCAGAACTAGACCACCTGGAAATAAATACTCCGAGATCTGGCTATAGCCCTAATTGGGGATGCAAATGGGCAGAAATTTCAGCCCAACTTAACAATCTCATCTTTGAACACCAACACAGAATCAAAGTATCAAACAAAGGTAAGTTCATAAAGGAAGGTGAAACCTGTTTGACATACTTTTTCCACCAATTCCACTCCCGCGGAAACCAGCCCATGTGCACACAGGTCTGCAAGACCAACGGCACCGTGGCAACTGACCCTGAGGAGGTCAAGGCGGAAGTACACCGCTATTACACTGAATCATATCGCGATATGCCAACAGATCCACAAAAAATTAAAGAATTTATACAAACTGCCAAGATACAAAGTACACCACCAAATTACAATATACTATCCCTTATCACATGGGAGGAGCTTTGGGAAACAATCGTGGTGCACCACGTAGGAAATGCCCAGGGCCTGATGGGATACCCTACGAATTTTACATAAAATATTTTCAACAAATCGCTCCCCTCCTATTGGCGTCAATGAACCAGAGTTTGTTGGAAACACGCCTATTACCAGGAGGCCATGAATCCTACGTTATAACATTGTATAAAAAAGGTGACAAGTTAAACTCTCTTTAACCGCTCATAGTCACTTTTGAGCGATTTTAAATTTAAGTTTACTTATCCACAGCCATCTGCCCAAACCTATTCTTTGATGTCCTTGGCTCTGCTGCCTGCCACCCCAGTGTGGGGCAGCAGTGCACCCCCACCTAGCGTTTTCCGCCCTGCAGGCAAGCACGTTCAGATGGGCTCAAACAGCCCACCCACTGCTTCCAACCGTTTTGTCCCCCCACGGGACTTAGCGCTCCACCTGGCGCGCGTCCACCCTTCTCACCCCATCCTCTCGCCCTCCCTCGCTCTGCTATTCGCTATCGCCTCAGAGTGGACTATGGGCGTTTGTTCCCATATGCCGATAAGGCAATTATTGACCTAGCCACTACAGCCTTTGCGCCAGCTGGCTTTATAGACTTCCGCCCTTTTAAGGGCTACTTTGACGTTGGGTTCCAATCTGAGGAGGATGCTGAAGCGGCAGCACAAACTCCTCTAATTTATAAAAAACCCCCCATTCCCACAACCCGTACTCGCCTCCCTTCAGACACCACGCTAGTGGTATCCTTTGCAAATCTCCCATCCCACCTTCCACCCCAGGTTTTGTATGACCATTTGGTCGCGGGGCTCATGGCTTATGGCACTCAGCCCAACCTCATCTTTGCCATTCCATCTGGTGCAGAACGCCTTGCTGCTCCTCGTGCAACAGCCACCATCATACCACACCACCCTACCATAGCCCAACAAATCCCACCCCGCGCTAGTGTGGCTGCAGCGCCTGATCATTTCTTTTGGGCTCGGGTCAATAATGGTAGGCAGATTTGTTCCCTCTGCTTTGGCCTCGACCATGCAAAAAGAGCGTGCCCTAAGGCCAAATCCGCTGATGCAGCTTCTGAGCCCCCCTCTGGAGGTTCAGTATGGGGCGCTTTGCTGCCCCCTCCCACCCTCCAATCTCGTTCAGTGGGCCCACATGGAAAATCAGCCCTACCTAAAACCTCCATCCTCACTCTCCCACCTAAATCTACGCCAGCCAATCAGAGCAATGCTTGGACCAATATTCGCACCCAAGCAGCTGCCTATTTGCCCAATCCTACCCACTCAAATTTAAACGCCACTATTCCAGTGAACCAAAATCCATGGGATCTATTAGCTGGGACTGACGAATCAGGTAATATCCTCACTAGTAAGCATACAGGTCAACCTCTCTGCCATGGCGATTATGGTCAGGCAGAATTTTTCCTTCCTGACTTCGATGAAACCCCTACCCCTCGCCATTTCGCTCCACTACCCAATACAGTTCCCTTCCAAAGTGACCACCAGCTCGCTTTAGCTGCGGTGGCCTCTCCTCATTGCCCAAAACTACGCACCGCGGTGGCCCAGTCAGTGGCTCAGCTCCAGCATGGCCTGCCCACCATCTTCTTCCCCCTGACTTCCCTGAATCTCCCTGCAGTGACATCTCAAAACTATTTGATGATGCTGAAATCGCTGTTATGAATGTTGCAACGCTTGCTTCATCCAACCCCTCAGCCAAAATCACCCGCCACAGTATCTCCCTTTTCACCCAGCTTCCTGAAGCCCGCAAAGAAGCTGAAGTTCTCCTTGCAGCTTTTGTTGAAACACTTTCCCATCATTGTCTTGATGCAGAAGTAAAAACTCCTACTACGCTGACCTCAGCCCCCACTATGCAGATGCCCCAACGCCCTGGCTCTCTGCTCTGATCTGGTACTGTAACCAACACCCCTTGATCGAGGTGGGTCTTTCTGAAAACCAACCCCCCGACCCCTCCTCACCCTCTGCCATGGTGGGTTAAGCAGTTTCTGATTCCCACCTGGTTAGTAGTTTGTTTTGCCGTTTTGAGTGTTGTGATCAGTACTGTCCATCCCCTGGTCAGTGTACCTCATATAAATCAGAAAAAAGGTGACAAGTTGGACCTGGCCAACTGGCACCCAATTGCACTCTCCAACACTGACACAAAAATTATAACAAAAATCTAGCAGCTAGATTAGGCGCAATTGCATCTAACGCCCTATCACCCAACCAGTTTGGGTTTATACCAGGGCGTTCAATCTGGAACAACATACATCCTGTTGCAAACATTTTCCAATCCAAAGCAACTGGTGCCCTGGTCTTCTTGGATCAGGAAAAGGCGTATGACCGTGTTAGCTGGCCATACCTAAAAGAATGTCTACATGCCTTCAAACTCCCACCAAGATTCATAAAATGGGCGATGCTCCTAACAGAATCTGCAACCATGGCTGTATGCGGCCCTGGATTCCTAACAAACAACATCAAACCACACAGAGGGCTCAAACAAGGTGATCCCTTCAGCCCACTGCTATACAATTTCAGCTTTGACCCGCTCCTCTGAGTAACTGACTCACGTCTCATGGGGATAACCGCACAAGAACAAGCAACAGTCAAGATACTGCCCTTTGCAGATGACTGCGTAGCAGGTATAGCAAACAATGAAGGTACCCGACAGCTGGAACACACTCTAGAGGAATACTCCAAGGGTGAGCAATGCATCGCTCAACAAAAGGAAGACAGAATTCATCCTCTTAGGCAAATACACAAACAATTGGGCCACAACATCAGAACCTCACACCAACACTCGAAGAAAAAACCCATTTATTTTACCCTTTGCAACACCTCCCACCACCACACCTGTCCGACACCTTAGAATCTGGCTAGAATCAGGGGGATATGCTAATGAGACAATGGAAAGTAACCTGTTACAACGGGTATCCAAACGCGTCGCCTCCCTCAAGGGAAGAACCCCAGGACTAACAGGACGAGTTACAGTTGCTAACTCGCTCATCCTCCCAATACTGTGGTACCAGGCCCATGCGATAGCCTTCTCACGTTCCTTTATAACCTCAATTCGCACGCTTATCCAGGGCTGGCTGTGGCCTAGCTCTCACCCTCCTATACGGATGAAAACACTATTTTGGCCCGCGCTCAAGCGGAGGCATGGGACTAATAGATTTTAAGAGCCATGCCAATCACATCCTAGGTACCTGGATAAAGGAAATCCTTGCTCCAGACCTCCTGCAAAAACATTGGTCCAGAGCAGCAAGGACTAACTTTGCACAGGCGCTCAAATTAACCAACCCACATAGTCCACCTAGACTACTTTCATACCTTGCCAAGCACCCTACTGCAACGGGTCCACATGGAACTTCCCCTCATTTCAAACATATCCTCCGAACTATACGCCGTATGGGATGGACCATATAGAACATGGGTACTATATGGGGAAGGGGACGACCCAGCCCCCAATTCAAATTAAGAAACCCAGAAAACCATCCCCAGAAGATATGCTCGCAACAACCCCAAGCATAGCTATGATAGAATACCTAGATATGCTGGACATTCCCTATGATTTAACCACACGGAAAGCAATGTGGAAAATGACACACCACCCACTCCTACAACCAAGGATAAGAGCAAACGCCTGGCGCTGTTTGAGAAGGACCTATAGGATGGCGGACCGCTCCAACTCTCTCCACAAAACATGTGCAGTATGTGGAGGGGAGGGATCCCTACATCACCGCCTAGAAACATGCCCCCAACCAAAGCTATATGGCAGGAAGTCGCACGCCTGCTCAAGATTCAAAACGAACAGGAATTCTCGATATCAAAGAGTATCTTCGCGCTCCAGATCGAGTCATTAATCCCATCTACCCTCCGCTCCCTAATTATACCCATTGCAATGTAGACAATGCACACAATTGCATTAGATGCGTTCAAGGGCACGGTCCCAACCATCTATGGGATTATTAACAGATTCCATGTCCACTTACTAGAGCACTTCCAAGCCTGGCTCTATGGATATATGAGACCAAGACAAAAAGCGCTCATAGAATCATGGTTCCCACTCTGGTTCCTCCTCACAGACCCTTTCCTTCAAATCTGCTCCATAGCAGGGGAAGCCCCCTCGGAGTAGTACACCAACCCCCCATACCTGGCAGTCCCGCTGGCAACAGGGGTAACTTGAGTACCCTGGGGTGCCCAATTTTTATATTTCTTAGTTATTCTATTAGTTTCACATATATTCGTTAATGTCTGTCCCCTGGTCGGCTTACCTCTGTTAAACAAATAAATTGGGCCATAGGAAAGTGAGAAACTCAATCTGAATGATATGCAGCAGTGTAACACCACAGAAACTGTTCCAAGAACTGGTTCACTCTTATAGTCTGCCCATATGATTGGGGGTGATAGTCAGTTGAATGGCAGGGGCGAATCTGAAAATTTTTACACAATTCTTCCCAAAAAAATGGAGGTAAACTGGGGTCCCCAATCACTAACAATTTATTAGGGGACCCCATGAAGCGCAAACACATGAGTGACGAAGAGCCTAGCCATCTCAGCCGCAGTTATTGTTGTTCTGCAAGGATTTAGTGGGCGAACTTCATAAAAAGGTCCACCACCAACATGATGGCATCATAACCATCAGAAACAGGTATTTTCACAATGAGATCCACCAATATGGAATTCCAGGGCCCTTCTGCCTTATGGACTAGTACCAACAAACCCACTAAAGGTTGACGATTTGGTTTCACTTGATTTCAGTTCAAGCACTCTTTATAATTCCGTCCCACATGAGCTGTTAAGCCGTTCCAATTCTAGATGCGTCGTATTAACTCTAAAGTCTTTGCTTTCCCAGGATGACCATCGGTGATTTGTCATGATGGCCCCAGATGATTTCAAGGCAAAGTGGTCCAGCAGAAACCCATAGGCGCCCTGAAACCACAACATCTCTTCCTTTACATGATAACCCCTGATTAGATCCTCCTGATTCAGAGCGCTCTTAAAAAGTAACATAGTATATTCAGCTGATAACGGCTGAGAAAGGACTAACTTTCTGAACATACTGTATTCCTCCTCATTTTCCAGAGGTTCAAGCGCTGGCGTATTAGCCGTGGAAGAGGGAAGCTGAGATATAATCTTACCCAGCAGAATCATCAACTGGGTATTATGAACCTCTATCTCCTTTGGATCAGGAGCTAGAGCAGAGTTGCACCTCAAAGCATCCGCCAACCAATTCTCCTTGCCCTTGGTGAACTCATAAGAAAATGCAAATTGGGCAAGAGTCTCTTGCCAACGGGTCTGCTGTGGAGTTAAGGCATGAGAAGCATGGTAGTACAGTAAGGCACGGTGATCTGTACATACCCAGAAAGGGTGGAAAAAGCCATTCAAGTGATGACGCCAATAAGTCAGCGCCTCCACTACTGTTAATAACTCTTTGTCATAAACGGAGTAATTTAACTCAGCAAAGACATTTTCCTAGAAATATATCTCATCAGATGCTCTATCCCATCTTTGCATACTTGTAACAGGGCAGCCGCTATGGCTAAGTTGGAGGCATTGGTAGACACAATGAACTCCTTTATAGTTCTACATGGCGAAGGATGAACGTGGACAACAGGGTGCACTTTACTGCTTGGAAAAAATCCTTCAAAAGGGGGTATCACTGAAGCACTTTTGCACCATTGGCCTTGTAAAAGGGTGCGGCCACCTCATAAAGATTAAGCATGAACTTTTTGAGTAACATACACGTCCCCAAAAAACTTCTCGATTCTTTAACTGAAATGAGGGGTGGTACACTCCCTAATTGCCTTCTCCTTGTCTGAAGTTATCATATGACCTTGATCAAACATGGCGTTTCCCATAAAAGTGACATGAGACTTAAAACTCACATTTACTGATCTTTAGCGTAAAGCGGGCTGCCCTTAACCTCTCCACCACTGGCCAAAGGTGTACTGCATGGGACTCATGATCAGGGGAGAACACCAGGATATCATCCATGTAGGCAACCACGCATACCCCTAACAATTCCCCCAACGCTGCATCAATGCGGCGTTGAAAGATAGAAGTGACATTCTTAAGCCCAAAGGGCATGACCCAAAACTGAAAATCCCTTTTCTGGTATGGGATGCGGTTAACCATTCCTGTCCCTTCTTAATCCAGATCTAATTGAATCCATTGAGGAAATCCATTTTAAGAAGACTTTAGCCTTCTATACATAGCGTGAAATTTGAGAAGCCAAAGGGATGGGATGGAGATCTTGTACAGTGAAGTTGTGAGGTTCCCATAGCTACGCAAGGACGTAGAGTACTAATAGCCTTCTCTCAAAGAGAAGTGGGGAGCATACTGTGGAGGTAAGATGAAAAATCGCGCCTTTGTCTAACTGCTCCTTAACCCATACATCTATAGGCTTTTTCTCCTAGACAGGAAAATAGCAAATAGGGGAAAATATATGCACCAGATCCACAGTGAGCTTGAACTCACAATCAAACTCAGAATGATCAGGTAGTGCGTTAGCTGAAGCCACATCAAACGAAGAATCAACCCCTCCAAACAGGAAGGTAGGGGAACCTCCACAGATGGCTTCAGTATTAGAGCGAGACTGAGGGTGTGGATGTTGGGCCAGTGGAGCAAATCATCCTGGAAGTTAGCCTCAAACAAAGGAACAACTAATGTGCGACCATTCTTTACTGTGAGGGATAGGAAATTTTCTTTCAAGTTAGTCTTGTCATAAAACTTTCGCCACCACTCTACACTCAAAATAATGAGGTACAAGAGGTTTTTGATAGCTTGGAAATGGTCGGACAAATGATACTTGCCAACCTGATAGTCCACTGAACCCCAAATTCTCAGCATGGGAACTCCTTGGGACGTCTCTCCTCTAACCATACACTTGGTACATAACTCGTTCAATATAGTTGGCTAGGCTTTGGTCCAAAAAATTTTCAGAGGATTTAGTATCCACCATATAGTGGTGCTGAATTTCCCCAAAGGGGAGGAAAGGGTAGCAGTCAGTAGGCAATAAACCGAGTAGTCTTTATTTAAAGCAGAAAACACCAGTACTTCAACAACAAACTCTTCATCTGACATTAACATGTCACCCTGGTATGTTTTTGAATCAAAGAATGGAGAGGGATAATTGGCCACTCTTACTACTGAGGCCACATATCCCACCATATCTTCAGCAGGGGCATAAACATTTTTATATTGTAAATGAATTTCTTTTTCAACCTCCTGAATGCAGCGGATTGTGGAAGAGGTCAAGCGTGGTTTCTCTGGGGTAATTGATACACAGGAGTAGGTTCCATATCTGAGACAAGAGTAAATATGGTTCTGAGGTATTTATGGTTTTTGTTATAAAACACATAGTAGACGTGAACAACCCTAATCCCATTACAGCAATGGATTTCCCGATGTTATCCAAGGCCATCACCCCCAGGCCATCTTTGAAGATTCTGCCTGCATTATCTGAACGTTCTGCTAAGTAAACTCCATATATTGAAATCAATTTTATAAAGTCTGGCAGAAAATTGGTGAATCACGACTTCTGGACCACAAAGCGTCCGTATCCACTGGGTATGAGCAAGAAGGGTGAGTACTTTCCAGTTGGAGGCAGCCAAAAAAACGCTGAGATGCTCCAACCTTTGGGAAAAGAGAGAACGTGGTGCAACTGAACACAGCCAATACCCACAGCTGGTGCAGACCTTTTCCGTTTTGTAAAACTCTCACATGGGAAAGTTCATGTATGCAAAAGAAAAGGGTTGGTTAACTAATGTAAAGAGAGTGTCTATAACTCTCCTGTTTCCAGCGTGGAGGTGCATGGTGCACAAGGTTAACGCCAGGAAACTAGTCATTAGACAAAAGTTATCAAAGCCCAGCAGAGGGTGTGTCACGATTTTGATATGACTGGACAATAATCTTGGGACATCTGGGCGGGATCCGCCTAACATAGTATCAGTTATGATTATTTGAATGCCTTGAGATGAGGCGATATTGGGATAGAATGGGTCTTTATTGGATGTAATGCTTTTATTAGAGCGCCTCTATATAAGAAAATAAGGCGATAAGGCAATGTTGATATTCGATGAATATGAAGTAAATTGCCTAAAAATAGGGCGACAGAGGATTAAAAAACAAGTTAAATTCGAGGAGAATTGGTGGAATAGAATAACTAAAGCAATGAGAAATAATATCGCCTGAAGATTATGTATATAAGCGAAATAGGTGATTGATCGAGGTAGGTTTTTTGATGGCAGATGAGATGGGACAGCAAAAAGTAGCTGTATTTAAAAAAATAAATAAAAAGAACCAGTTGAGGCAATTGCTCCTATTTTTTAAGTATACTTTCAAGTGCGTCTGAAGGACTGACAATCCCCACATTGTCCATCTATTGCTCAGAGGGCTCAACCTGTGTGAATAGCCTGACAGATCATAGCAATAAGCTCTAAATTATAACAGTGGTGCTCACTACAGGGGGCCCATTGATCAACCACCCAACACTCTGGAACTCCAGTCGCTAACATTGCCTTACCCAAGCTGTGTCATTGGGGAGTCTTCCCAGAACCCCACATCAGCTGGATATGAGGAACTCAAAGTTACCTTGAACGCGGTTTTCAAAAACCAAGATGAACTCCTTCAAGAATGTAACGCGGTCATGCACCAACTTAATAGTATGTTTAGTCAAATGAGAATCTTGAGACTAAAAAACAAAGAGCTTGCCAAAAGACTGAATGATAACACCCAGCGACTGTAATATGCAGAACAGATATAATCTACTCCTTCTTGGTCATCTTGCTGGGAGGATGATGACTATCAAGAAGAAGCATCCTACGTAGGATAAAACAGCGCTGTTCAAAGATATGACACTCACAATAATAGCATCAGATATTCATATGAGTCAGAATACCACTTACCTCCAATAATGGCTGTACCACCTACAACTGATGGTCATGCTACCCCTGAAGCAACGAATATCCCAATTTCCACTAAAACCACTCTCATCAAGAATCCGCCTTTTGGGTCTCGTTCCATTCCTCAGTATGGGCCCAACACCCGCGAACAAAAGGAGGAAATTAATATTGAAAAGATACCCCCATTTGAATGCAATAGGAACATCCATGGGTTCTTTGAATGATTTATGTTCGCAGCGGAAGGAGCCTCTGATAAATGAAAGGCTAAGTTGCTTATATCTGCCCTGGATGTAGGAAATGCCGATCAGGTCACCTATTACCTCCCAAGTAGTTCTGTCTCCTATAAGGACATAAAGGACACCATACTCTGCTTGTTTGGGGGAAACTCAAAAATGTTGCAGCGGAAAGATGAATTCTTAACAATCAGATTCCATCAAAACAAGACTCTCATAGTTCACTGATCAATTCACAACAGAGCCCATGTACTGATTGGAGATGGGTACTTAGCAGAAGCCGATGTGTGCATTGCCATGTCTGCCATGGTAAAGCTATATCGCGAACTTTCTAATGTTATTTCACTGCTTCTGGACAATAACGTACCTCCGCTTAAGATTTTACAGTTTTTACGTCAGGTATACCCTAACTTTTCGCCACCATATTCAGAGTGTAAGACTACCGCTGCCATGTCACCCTCTTATTCTGGAGAATACTATTGTCCGCCTCCAGCTCCATTTAGTAATCCTTGGCCTTACTATAACTCTGCGCCTCATCCTTGGCCAAATTATAATCAACAGTTCGATCAGCATCAATGGGCTGGCCATGACAACCGCCAGCAACCTAGTTATCGACCTAAACCCAGTTATGCTGACCATCAAACTCAGCTTACCATCCTGGAACTTGGTATACTAAATGACCCTAACCCACCATCTGGACCCACTTACAATAACCCAGGATGTGGTTCTTATGGGGTTGATTGCTACAAATGCAGTCGCCCTGGTCATTTGGCAAATTTCTGCCATAATCGCCATGTGAATTATGTACAAAAAGACCAATACTACCAGGGAAAAGATGGAGTGGAGTAGAGATGGGACCCTCTAACTCCGCAATACCCACTCAACACGTCTATGAATCTATAGTATTATACCCTGTAAAAGTTCCTCAGTATGATGACGGAATTTTATACCAGCAGCCAGTTTGAGGAGTGAACGTAGTAACCCGAGCTCAAGCTAAGGCGGTGACAGAAGAAGAGTCTCTCAAACAACCAAATCCCTATGCCTGTCAAATGCTGAAGCAAGCTTCATCAGACCAACTTGATTCTTCTGCAGATGTTCCAAATCTAAAATGAGTGAACGTCGCCCTTCCCGTAGATGACATTGTCAGAGAATACCCCTCAAGTTGGAGAAGAAATTATGAATTTCTTTGGGAAAAGGGAGCTTATAAATGTTCACATATTAAACAGTCAATATTCTTCTTATTCTGAAAGTACATACTGTGATATTTTTGTAGTGAAAAATAGAGTTCGCGCTATAATAGATACTGGTGCTCCAGTCAACATAGTTTACACTAAGTTAATGCAAAAATTGATGTTGAAACTTGATGTGGACCATCACATGGTTTATGGAACTGCTGGAGCTGTAAGCACTATCTCTGAGGGAGCTTATAGTGTGCTACATCTGCGCTTTGGGTCCATTGTCATTGTGGCTCTGGTGATTGTGTTACCAAATGAACACTATGACCTATTGATTGGGACCACTTTCCTGCGTCATTTTGGGCTATCGTTGATATGATAAAGAGACCCTCGCCATTCTGGGTCAGCGGATCCCAATTTACTTTACTACTAGGGGAGTACCAAAGGATCTGGTGCATACGAGCCATATCAACATCGCCTATAGTGATGGGGTATGGCCTGTTCACTACCATCGACTAAAGCGCAAAACTTGGGCCCTTCCCCAGCAGATCTATGAATGTTAAGGGTTACCTCTTTGAGTGGCAGGGCCCATATCTATCTCTTCCGGCCATCAAGTCTTAGTGAATACTGAGTTAGAGGTAGAAGTGCCAAGTGGGTTATACAGGGAAGTTATTGGGCTCTATCATCAAACACCGTTTGAGCCACACGTGGCTCCTGGAATTATATTTCCAGGACATGGGGGGATAAAGGTTTTGTTAGCAAACCTGCAGAGCGAACCAATGCAAATCTCACCGCCACCAAACATTAGCATATCTTCACCTGATTCCCATAGATGAGGTCTGTCAGGTTCATAATTTTGGATCATTGGATGAATTTGGACAACCACTTGAGTCATTGGTCAATGTACTAATGGTGGTACTGCAGAGTAATTTAACAGGATTAATGGATGAATAAAAAGACCAAGCAATGGCTTTATTTCAAAAATACAAGGGGATTTTTGCTGTTGATGATCACGATTTAGGGTGTGCTTGGGGGTGGTCCATCGATTGGATACTGGCAATCATCCTCCAATAAGGCCTCAGCTGATTTGCCATTCTCAGGCAGCAGAAGACATGGTTACTGAGGAAATTGACAAGTTATTACAACAAGGGATGCTTGAGCCATCCAAGAGCCCGTGGGCTTCGCCTGTTCTGATTGTAAAAAAGAAGGATGGCACCAACTGTGCAGTGATAGACTACCGGAAGCTCAACAGTATTAATAAAAAGGATTTGTATCCCTTGAAAAGAATTGATGATGCTCAGGACCAATTAGGGGTGCCCACTGCTTTTCTGTGATGGACTTTATATCAGGCTACTGGCAAATCGAGTTAACCTTGGTGAGCCAGGAAAAATGTGCTGTGATCACCTCTAAAGGCCTTTTTCAACCAACACAGATGCCTCAAGGACTGTGTAATGCTCTGAGTACTTTTCAGCGTATCATGGATACTATTATTGGTAACCTGAAACTTTCATGCGTCCTAGTATACCTTGATGATATTACCATTTTTTCTCAAACCTTTTTGGAGCACCTCGACTGCCTTGAAGCAGTATTCCACCAGCTGGCTGAGGCGAACATTAAAATTAAGCCTTGATAGTGTAACTTCTTCAAAGATCAGCTAGAATACCTGGGTTTTGTGGTAGACTCAACTGGACTGCAGCCACAACTGGCTAAGGTAGAGGCCATCAGCAAAATGACTACACCTAATTGTAAGCGTGACATACAGATATTTCTGTGAAAGTCAGTTACTACTGACACTTTATCCCTAATTTTAGCTGTATTGGAGGACCGCTATTTGAGTTGTTAAAAAAGGACGCTGTGTTCAAATGGATGGAACGTCATCAATCCACTTTTGATGCACTCTGTATGGCTTTGAGCAGCGCACTGGTGTTGCAATAATTAAACTTTGACTGGGAGTATATCATTCAGATGGATGTGTCCCTTTCCACTGTTGGGGCAGTACTTTCTCAGAAAGATGATGAGGGAGAAGAACATCCTGTTGCATTCTGTAGTCATAGTCTGAACTGTCAAGAGCGTAACTATACGGTGACTGAGCGAGAGTGCTTAGCAGTAATCTACGTGTATAAACAATTTAGAGTCTATCTGCATGGGGTAAAGTTTAAAGTTGTAACCAATCACGCATCATTACGCTGGTTGCAGAATCTCAAAGAACCAGAAGGATGGTTGGCTCAATGGGCTCTCAAGTTACAGGCTTATGATTTTAAGATTCTTCATCATCTGGGAGCGAAGCACCAGAATGCTGACTGTTTATCTCAATTACTGACTATTGCGGTGACAGCGGACCTCAGCAACATGATGTATGATAAGATGCTCAGCGGAAAATATGATGATGAACCACCCTAAGTAATCAAAGTGTAAATGAAATGCATACAAATATCTTCCAACGGAATGGAGAACCGTACAAATTAATCAGTAATTCTACGGTGAATTTCTTGCGGCCCTCCACATGGCCAGGAATCATTATGAGCGCTCACAGGGCAGTCGGACATGGTGGCGTGCATAAGACTATGGAGTTGTTATTCCCACAATACTATTTGGAAAGTATGAGTTTTGATGTGCTTGAAACTATTTCCTGTTGCCATCAGTGCCAAGTGGAGAAGCCATTCTGCCATATAACTTCATATCAGTTAGTGAAACCACATTTAGCTTGGCACACAGTCTTCCTTGATGTCATTGGCCCCTTGCCAACAGGAGTTAACTGTCATAAGTACATTCTAATGGCTATTGACCACTTGACCCGGTGGGTTGAAGCAAGGGTGATACAAGACCTGAGGGCAGTTACGGTGGCTAAATTCGTGTTGGAATGCATTATCCAGCAGCACGGATGCCCTCACTTTATTCTCACTGATAATGGCACCAACTTCACCTTGCACATTCTTCCCAAGCTGAATGAGCTTATGGGAATCCGCGGAGTTCTGATGACCCCATACTACCCCAAGTCTAATGGAATGGTTAAACGAGTGAATGGAATTTTGGTGAACATACTCTGAAAATTAGTAATGGATTGCCCTTTTGAGTGGAGCTCTCACCTTTTCACTGCCGTGCTCACTTATAACATTAGTTATTATTCCACCACAGGGAAGAGCCCCTTCCAATTACTATACGGCTGATACCCAGCTCTTCTGGCATTGCTTTATGCATGTATAGAAGACACTGGTTGACTAAAACCCCACCACTATTTGACAAACCTCGCGAACATTCTGATCAAGCTACAAACCAAAGCATATTCCTTCAGCTTGGCTAAAAAGATTAGGAATCAGGCCGCTGATCAGGCTCACCATAGTGGGTCGAGCCATTAAAGGAAGGCGATATAGTTCTCTTTCACGATCAGCATGGATTCAGGTGGAAGCACAAGCTGGCTAATATTTGGGTCAGTCCATTTGAAGTAATAGAGAAAACTGGAGTCAACGCATATACTATTAAGGGTCCTATAAGTGGTCAGATCATTAACCATTTACACACAACGTTCCTCCGACCTTACAAACAATAGGATCTTATTGTCCAGTCAAGGAAAGGGGAATGTCGCAACTTTGATATGACTGGACAATAATCTTGGGACAGCTGGGCGGGATCCACCTAACATAGTATCAGTTATGATTATTTGAGTGCCTTGAGATGAGGCAATATTGGGATATAATGGGTCTTTATTGGATGTAATGAATTTATTGAATCGCCTCTATCTAAGGCGATAAGGCGATGTTGATATTCAACAAATACGAAGTAAATCGCCTACAAATAGGGCGACAGAGGATTAAGAATAACAAGTTAAATTCGAGGAGAATTGGTGTAATAGAATAACCCAAGCAATGAGAAATAGTATCGCCTGAAGCTGATGTATATAAGCGAAATAGGTGATTGAGAGAGGTAGGTTTTAAGGACAGATGAGACGGGGAAGCAAAAAGTAGCTTTATTTATAAAAATAAATAAAAAGAACCATTTTGGGCAATTGCTCCTATTTTTTAAGTATTTTTTCAAGTGAGTCCAAAGGACTGACGATCCCCACATTGTCCAACTATTGCTCAGAGGGCTCAACTTGTGTGAATAGCCCAACGGATCCTAGCAATAATGTTCAAAATTATAACAGGGTGCTTAAACTATAATAACTCAGGACAAATATGGTTATCATGAAAGATAAAACCCAACAGGGAGCAACGCGGTGCATGGAGTTGTAGGGGATAGGCGCCCTAGGTTGGAGGGAACCTTGGTGGCCCAACGGTGCATAGTGGATAAATTCAGTGTTGTCAAAATTAAGTGGTTAACTTTATGCAATACCTCCTCAAAGAGGTTCACGCACAGGATTGTCCAATATCATAAATAAAAATTGTGTACTAAATGAGGGGTTTATTGTAAGGGAGAAGTCGACCAACAGGGGAGATTGGTCTTGACATAGGAAATTAATGGAATATGGGCAAACAATCGATTGAGGGAAGTAGGTTAAGCTAAGGCTCGCCAATAGGCGCATGCTTTCCATCAGGCAAGATGCTGTTTTTTGTAATATGACTGAACTCGCGTGATTGATTGTAAAAGTGGCTGAACTGAGCTGGAAAGTGTGAAAACTGAATGGGTTTTGAGACCCCATTCACCCAAAACCAAAGCAAACTGTTTACATCTGCAAAAAAGCTAGTTCTTTTTTATGCACCTGCTCTTATACAGGGCCAAACATCTCTTGCATTCATAGGACCAACCTGGGAATACTTTGCTTTAACCAGCGTTGATCTTTGTTATGCTTGAGGTCATGGAGGCCTGCTAGCTTTACCTTCTTGGCCTCCTGATATGCAGCTTTGTCTTTGATGTTGGTCCCATTATGATGTCATTTGCTAATCATGACAAGTTCTCTGGCGGTGTGGCTTGCATTTTGCACCACCTCTCTGGGAATGAGAGAGTTACAAACACTCTCTTAACAGGTTTGTTAGTGGTTAAAGGTAGGTTAGTTTTGTGACTTGTTCTGATGAGTTTTTGATGGGTTCTAGCGATGGGTAAGTTAGTGGCTAGTTAGTTAGGGGTGGTATATATTAGTGGGTTAGTGTTGGATTTTTGCCTACTTTTCCAGCTACTAAATTATCTGTTGGTTCGCTAGAGGATAATTCCTGCTAGCGATAATTTTGATATTAGTTGATTTCAATTTTACAGATTTTTCCGTGGGTTTTTGGGTAATTTGTGGGTTTTAATCAGTCAGGATTGATCCATGTGAATGCTTAAGGTATTGTCAGGCTGAGTTTCTGACAAAATTGAGGCATCTGATAGTTGATCATTGATTAACTAATAGGTGCACCAATTGGGATTGGTTGGGTTTCATCAATGACTTATTGGGAATTTAATCATCAGATATAAATTGAGTGATGCCACCTGCAACTAACGAATTGATTAGTTATTTGCACTCTACTATAATGTGTAAAGAGTCCCCATTACATAAGCAGGTCTCTAGCCAAACATGGTTGGTTTGCTGTAATTAAGCGGGACCATTAGGGATACGTTTTCTAGATCTTTCCATTTCCAGATCTCTGGGATGTCCAACGGAGGAAACCTTAGCCAGATGGATAAGACCATCTCTGGAAGAGACTTTGGAGGGAAATTCAACGGCAATGGCTGCCATTTCATGGCTGAGGCTCTATACAATGAGTTGGGCGCCAAGTTCCCCTATAATTTTTTATAGTAAATTATCAATAAAGCAGATTAGATCCTACCCTAAATCTAATTTAATATCATGCTCTATTGATCTTCAGCTAACTTTGTTGTAGTACAATAAATGTGGACTCTTGTCTGTAGTAAAGGAGGGATTATATATCCTTAGAAGTGAAGCAGAACTTAAAGTAGATCTCCACCAAATCAGCATGACAGGAACTTATGCTTAGAACCTCTGAATCTGAGAGTGGATTAAGTTCAGCTGCGATAGGGAAGAAGTCCCTAATTGTCTAAATAATCAGTATTCTTTTGGATCATTCCAAGTTTAGCGTTGGCCCACTTTCAACTGGATTTATTTAATCAACTACAAATAATAGACTTAATACTATTTTCCTTATCTAACTGTTACTATTAAGCAACTTGAAATGTGCACATAACCAAACCTGTGTAGTTAACTTCTGGGAACAATCAGAAATAAACCCAGATATAACAATTGTTGCTCACTACAGGGGGTAGATGATTAAGAAAAGCCAATCCACAATGTCATATAAGGACGAATTAAGAAAACTATAGACGGAATTTGCAACCATTAATAAGAACGCCTTGAACTCAGCCGATTATAGAGGATTTGCTGCTCTAGAGGAGAAAATCACTAAGAATAAGGAAGGAGTGGAAGAAGTTTCAAAATTTCAGCAATGAGCTCCTTAAAAAATAACGTCCCTGAAAGATAAAGAAGGAGAGCTTATCTGAGAAGATTTATTCCTGAAAAAAGAACATGAAGCTGATTGCGTTCAGTTGCACACACTCAGCTTGGACATTGAACGTCTAGCAAAACAAGTTGATGAACTGAAGAATCAGTAATTTAAATTTGAACCCAATGTGGTGACCAACTCTGAATAAAACACTTAAAGAATACTAGTTGAGAAGTTGGCAACTCCTAGAAATATGCTGACTGCATTCACATACCATCTCAAAGATGACCCCCAAAATTACTCCTCTAGTCAGTCAGTTAGCTGAGCTGCAAGTGGTTGCTAGAAAAAATTTGGAGGAAATCAAAGCCATGCCAAAAACTACCCACTTTTCATTAAGATAAAGCTCCTGTCTTCTTCTTCCTGTTTAAATTGACTAAATTGGGTGTGGCAATAGACTAAAAGCTTTGATAGTAATAAACTTCTTGGATAATGACTGCCAAAACTTGGTGTTACCTCATTTAGAGGGAGACAGCTGGGTCTATTTTGAGGCCAAGGCTTCAATTATGAAGGACTTTGAAAATCCCTCACAAATTTCAAAACGCGAGCAAAAATTCATGGAGATCAACTTCCTGAAAGACAAAAACTTAGAGAATTTTGCTGACTGAAAATATCAAGAATCCAAGTTTCAACAAGATTAAAAGCCTTTAGCAATTTTGACATACAGATCATGTTACAAGAGGCTCTTTGGCCTTATCACAATTTGCATCAAATGGTGTTTCCTGCGTTATTCACCATAATAACCACCTCACAAATGTTAAAACACTTGAAGATGTTAGGTGCCATGTTTGAGGCCCCTAATCAAAGCTTCAAGCCTAGCCCAGTTGGAAAATCAAATACAACCAAATTTGCTGAACCTTATTTGGAATTTCCCAATTAAACTGTGCCAGGATATAACTTGAGGGGTTCAAACGGCCTGAAAAGAGCAATATGAGCTGTCTCCAGTGTGGGGGAAGGGCCACTATGCTGCCCAGTGCTTCATCAAGAAGCCTTAGGGAAAATTAATATGGTGCAGCTAAGTAAGCCAAACCTGCACAAGAGTCAGGAAGAGGGCCCTTGAACTAGACACATAACAGTCTAGAGCTGCAGTTTAACCTGTTGCACTCAAAATCATAAAAGAGGACATTGACATATTCAATCTGTTTGTTGATGATGACACGCAGCCCAGATTTATCAAGTGATCAACCTAGATGTTAATTCTGTACCAGAGCTGAAGTGAAGGAGGTTACCCAAAATAATTAAGGAGGTCACTCTCATATGCATACTAAGTAGCAGAAAAAAGCTGATCCACTGAGAATCCAGACAAGATGGCTGAGGTCAAAATAGATGAAGCAAACCTGTCAACTCCCCTACTTGCAATTAAGAAATCAATTCCTGATTTGACAGCCCAAATAATTCACATCCTTTATTTGAAAAATAACGCCACTATACACTCAGTAAGCACTATTTTACAATACTCTGATTGTACATATACTAAATACTGGTTAATTGATTATGGGTGCAAGCAATTATTGACTCTGGGGCGCCAATCAATATTTTATCAACCAATTTTGCGAAGAAAATTAAGATCTTGCCCGATTTATCACAAGAAAGAATATGGGACCACTGGGCCTGATACTAACATCTCCTGTGGAGCGTATAGCACATTGCCACTCAGATTTGTATCCTTGCTGGTATCCGCCCCAGCTATAGTTTTGGCAAACCAAAACTATGACATTCTAATTGGGACCAAGCTTTTAAGGAAGTACATAGTAAATGTAACTTGAAGGACATTATGTTGACCATATTGGATCAAACGCTGCCTCTGGTTTATCAGAGAGTTTAGAAAACTCCGCTTACCAGGAGGAACAATTTTATTAATATGGTCTATAACGATGGCATAATTCCAGTCTGATACCAATTGGGTGGACGAGAATGGAGAGAAATGCCAACGAAAATCCCCCCAAAAAATTGGGGAGTTATGTTATGAACAAATATGTTGAAAACCATACCACCGGGATTTCATATTATATACAATACAGGATTGGCTTTAAAGATACTTAAGCAACTGTACGGAGAGGTTGGTAGCCCATGGAAGAAGTCCAGATTAGAGCATAAGTGGCGCCTGAATTAACAATGCTGGTCCATGGAAAAATCAGAGTTCTCCTGGCGAATTTGAGTGAAAAAGTGATGAAGATTATGAAAATATCAAATCATTGCATTTAGCATCTTTTACTGACAGCAGAATTAAGAAAAATTTTAAAAAGACCCTTACCAAGATGGGAATGCTGGCGGGTGTTGACAAGAATATCATTTTTTGTTAACCAACTGAGGGTAACTCGCTGATCTGAAGAAAAGACAGCAGGATGAGGTGCTCAAACTATTTGAAAAGTATTAAAAATGTTTGCCCAGGATGATTACAACTTGTATGTGCAAAGAATGTAATACATAAAGTTGACACTGGGAAAATTTACTGATAAGGATGAGACTGATCCACCACTCAAAAGCAGCTGAAGTGGTAGAGAAAGAAACCAGCAAGATTGTGGAGCATGGGCTTCTAGTTCCGTCATCAAGCCCCTGGGTAAGCCCTACCTTGATCATCAAAAAGAAGGACGGCTCTATTTGGGTGGTGATCAACTATCAAAGATTGAATAAAAGAACAGATAAGGATTCATATCCACTACCACGAATTGATGAGGCCTTAGATCTCCTGAGAGAAGCAAAGTTTTTCTCTGAAATGGATCTAATCTAAGGGTATTGGCAAATTGATTCTCCAGCTTAAGAACAAGAAAAGTGCGCAATCATAACCACTTAGGGGCTGACCAACTGATTAGGATGCCCCAAGGTCTTTGTAATGTGCCCACGACGTTTCAAAGAGCCATGGACGCCATATTTAAATGACCTGAATTTTTTCTGCGTCCTTGTTTACTTGGATGACATAAATGTGTTCAGTTGAACTTTCACTGACCATTTACTCCATCTGGAAGAAGTTTTCAAGAGGCCATCCATGGCCAATCTGAAGATTAAGCTGAGGAAGTTTCACCTCTTCAAGAAAGAGTTAGATTATATGGGGTTCATTATCAACTCTAGTGGACTGAAGCCGCAAGCCCATAAAATTGAGGCCATAGAGCGAATGGCTGTACCAAAAATGTCCAGGATATCCAAGTGTTCCTTGGTATGGTTGGATACTACCAAAGATTCATATGCGATTTTGGAATAATTGATGAGTCCTATATTCATTTCCTGAAGGATACTAAGAAAAATTTCGTTTGGAATGAAGAGGCCCAGTGTTCTTTTGATGAATTACACAATTATCTGATAAATTCTCCAGTATTGAAATATCCAAATTTTAATCAAGAATTTATAGTACAAACCAATACTTTGTTGATGCGATTGGCGCTGTTCTGAGTCAAATGGATGGATTTTGGGGATGAGCATCCAGCAGCCTATGTGAACTGGATGTTATCAGCAGCAGAAGTGAATTACACTAAAACTGAGTGTAAATGCCCCGCGGCAATTGATGCCTGTAAACATTTTTGGGTGTATATCCATGGTATACACTTTAAAGTGGTGACGGACCACTCCTCCTTGTGATGGCTGCATAATATGAAAGAACCGGAAGTACATCTAGCCCAATGGGCACTGAAACTTCAAGAAGACAACTTTTAAATCGTCCATCAAATGGGAGCTGCCCAGCAAAATGCGGATGGTTTAAAAAAGTTATAAATGGTCCAAGTGGTACATCATTAGGCTGATGAACTATTCCAGCGTATAACTGATGAAGAAATTGGGAATGAGCCTTAAAAAATCTAAGGTGCACTTCAAAAAGCAATGCAAAACACCGAGACCAAGGATGAGCAAGCATTCAAGACAATTAGAAAATGACTGTTAATTCTGAAAACGTCAGAACAAGCAGCAATAGTTCAAACCACACATAAGGTTGTCAGGCATGAAGGACTATGTAAGGCAACTGACCACATTCACTAGTATTATTACTGGGAGTATATCAATTATGATGTGGCCAATTATCTTAATTTTTATGTTGAGTGCCAATTGCATAAACCACATAAGATTACTATAAGATATTGAATGGTCCACCCAAGATTTGCCTAACATACAATGTCCATCAATGTGATGGGAACACCTAACATGAGCACTGGGGAGGAAAATATAATAGTTGTGATCGATCATCTAACAATATGGGTCAAGACTAAGGAACTATCTAAGGTGGACACTACAAGTACCACAAAATTCATCCTGAATAAAGGTGTTTATTGCCACAGATGACAACAAGTCTTTTTGAGCAACAACGGAACAAAATTAGATGTCCCATGTGATTCCAAGGTTGAATAAAATAATAGGGATCCAAGAAGTCATGTCAGTCCCCTACTGGCTGAGAAGAAATAAACTGGTAAACGAGTTAATGGAACACTGGCCTTAACGCTGCAGAAGCTAGTCGCTGAAAAACTTTTGCATGGAAAACCTAACTCAATTTGGTGACATTTTCATACAACATTAGTTACCATATGACAACAGGAAAAACGCCTTTCAGGTTGTTGTATAGAAGAAAGGCCGCATGTTATACTTCAGCAGAATTTTTGAGATACTCCATGGGATTTTGCACACGGTGAACCCACTGAGTAATCAGACAGAATATATAAGATTGTCAGCCCACTGACTCACTTAATAATATAAGATATGGAACTATTGCCCCGGATGACACTCTATTTAATTTAATATATAAAGCGAATCCTTGCTGTTGAGCTAGATCTAAAATAATAAAAATCCTTCGCTTTCAATCATCTCATCTTACTTATATCTCAGTGACTTTGGATGAACCATTTTCTCAGCTTAGTAATTCAGTTCCACGCATATCTCATTAGTTATGGCAGAGTATGGTATTCTCAATTCTCTATTGCCTTAGATTGAGGTGATTTTTTCAATATTCATCAAAAGTTAATTTTTCCTTATCACCCTATTTGTAAGAAATCTAATAATACCCAAAATATGACCCAAAATTGCCTCAACTCAAGGTACTCAAATAACTGTAACTAGTATTATGGTCGATAGATTCTCCTCAATCTGCCATAGCTATTTCAGGCTTATTGTCCTGTCATATCAATATCTTGACATTACCCCCTTGACTGGACAATAAGGCTCCTATTGCTTATATGGCCTGTGGAACTTTGCGTGTACTCAGTTAATGACCTGACTGGCTTGCAGGGTCTTTAATTGCGTTGGCATAAATACCTGTTTTCTCAATGACTTCAAACGACCAATCCAAATGCTTGCCAATTTGTGCTTCTGACTGAACCTGTGTTGGTAATGGAACAGAATTATGTCCCCCTCCGTAAACTGAGCTAACCTGCTCCACCATACCTGATTGGCAGCCTGATTCTTGATATTCTTGCCTAAGCTGAAGGAGTATGCTTCAATCTGCAATTTGATCAACGTGTTTGCAAGGTTAGTCAAATAATGGGTAAGATCAATTCTACTGGTATCTTCTATGCACAAATAGAGCAATAAGGGAAGAGCTGTGTGTCATCCATATAGCAGTTAAAAGTGGCTTTTCCTCGAGGAGGAATGGTAGAAAATATTATGGGTAAAAATGGTGGTGGAAAGGAGGGAACTCCAATTGGAAGGTCAATCCATTACCAAAGTATGTTCACCAAGGTCACATTAATGCGTTCAATCATCCCATGGGACTCAGGGTGGTATAGGTTATCAGTACCCTGCGGATGCCCATCAACTCGTTTGACTATAAAAAGGATTTTCAAGGTGAAGTTAGTTTCATTTTCAGTAAGGATAAACGAGAGCAGGCATGTCGCTGGATAATACATTTAATTATGAACTTAGCCACTGTGACTGCCACAAATCCTGTATCGCCTTGCTTCAACCCATCTGGTCAAGTAATCACCACCAGAATATACTTGGACCAGGTAGCTCCCGTTGGAAGAGACCCAACGACATAAAGGGAAACTGTATGCCAAGCAAAATGGGTTTTACTAACCGTTATGAGGTCTTATAACGGAATGGCTTTTCCACTTGACACTGGTGGCAGCAGTAAATAGTTTTAAGCACGTCAAAGTTCATGCTCTCCTAACAGTACCATGTTTGCAGAAATTCCAGGATCTTACATAATCCACCATATCCAACGGCTCAGTGTGTATTAATAATAATATTAGGTTGGGCAAAAGGCCTGGGGATATTCACGGTATTGTCCCACATCCACTTGTACAATTCACTGTTCTATTAAAGGTATTGGCCCTTATTCCGTATAGCACTATAATGACTTGAGCCAGTTCATCATCACTATTCCCGCTTAGCATTTTGTCAACATAACGGCACTGAGATCTATTATAACAGCAATGATTGGAAATCTTGAAAAGCAATCAGTGTTCTGGTGTTTTGCTCCAGGTTGGTGGAGAATCTCGAAGTCAAAGCTCTGCAGTTTGAGGGCCCATCAGGCTAAGCGCCCTTCAGGCTCCTTGAGGTTCTGCAACCAGCATAACAAAGCGTGATCCGTTATGACTTTAGACTTCACTCCATGCAAATACACCTGAAATTTCTTCTATGCATATTTTACCACTAAGCACTCCCGCATAGTCATGATGTAATTACATTTATGACAGCTAAGGCTTTGACTGCTGTACACCACTGTGTGCTCCTCACCTTCATCATCTTTCTGGGATAATACCGCCCAAACGGTGGAAAGGGATGCATCTGTCTGAACATAAACTCTTTATTGAAGTTTAGGGTAGCGCAGCACTGGCACACTGATTAGCGCCATTTAAATTATATCAAATGAGCATTGGCAGCGTTCCATCCAAACAAACGGAACATCCTTCTTTAATATCTCAAACAGCGGACCTCCAATATAACTGAAATTTGGATATAAAGAGGCAGTAATAGCTGATCATCCCCCAAAAAAACTTGTATATCACGCTTACTTTTTGATGTAGTATTCTTCTTGATAGCCTCCACCTTGGCTGGTTGGGGCTTCATCCCAGTCGCATCCACCACAAACCCAAGATACTCCATTTGGTCCTTAAAGAAGTGGCATTTATGGGTCTTGATTTTAATGTTAACCTCTGCAAGTCAGCAGAAGACCTCCAACGGTTGGGTAAGATTCTTAGAGAATGTATGTGAAAATACATTAGTATGGTTGAGGTAAATGAGGACGCACAATAGCTTCATGTCGCCAAGGATGGTGTCCATGGCCCACTGAAATGTAGCTGGGGCATTACATAGCCCTTGAGGCATACAGGTCAGTTTAAAAAGCCCCTTGGACGTGATAATGGCACATTTCTCCTGTTCCACTTTGGGCAACTCAATTCGCCAATAACTAAATATCAAATCCATCGCTGAGAAGTATGAGCTCCTATCAACTGATCCAAGGCATCATCTTTTGTGGCAAAGGGTATGAGTCCTTTTTGGTAATGCTGTTGAGCTTTTGTTAGTCTATGACTACCCAGTTAGTGCCATCCCTATTTTTGACAATCAGAACGGGCAAACCCCACGGAATCTTTGATGGTTCAAGCATCCCTTGTTCAATTAGCTTTTTAGTCTCCCCAGTTACTACTTCCTCAGCTGCTCTAGACCAGCGGATTGGCTGAGATCTTATGGGGATGATCCCCAGTGTCCACTTGATGGACCACTCCCACGCGCACCCTAAATCGTGTCATATGCAGCAAAGATCTTCTTACAATTTTGAAAGAAATCTATCTCCTGATCTTTCTGTACTTATGATAACCCCATTAGGTTTTTGCACGGTACTCCCATCATTACACCAAGTTGTGGTTAAAAAAGTAATCCAAATTTATCCAGCGACCAGAACTCATCAACTTGGAGGACCTCCTCCACTGAGATCAGATGTAGAAATGTTACTATTTAGTATCAGCGATTTTGTAATGGCTTGTGCTGCAGATTCGCTAAAAATACCTTGATCTCCCCACTACTGTGAGAATAATGCCTGGAGCCACGTGGGGCTTAAACTGCGGCTACTGATAAGTGCCAAGGGTCTCCCATTAAGCCCATCTGGCACTACCACATCTATCTCAGTGTTTACTATTACTTGGTGACTGGAGGGAATTAACATAGCTCCAACAGCTCTGAGTGGCAGCCCTTAAATTCAAATACATTCTTGAGGAGGGCCTGGGTCTTGCTTTTTAATTGATAGTATAAAACTGGAATCACCCCATCACCATAGGTAAGGTTGATATGTCCTTGTGCACTAGATCCTTTAGCACTCCACTGGAGGTAAAGTAAATTGGAACCCGTTGCCCCAAAGTTTCGAAGGTCTTTTCTGTCATATCTAAAACTGCCCCGTAGTGTTGCATGAAAGCTGTGCCAAATAGTAGGTCATAATTGCTGTTAGGTAGCACTATTGCTGGAGCTACAACAATAATTGACCCAAAACGCAACGGAAGTGCACTTTATGCTCCCTCAGAGACTGTGTTTTCCGCTCCAGATGTCACATACACCATAAAGGTGGTCCACATCAGGTTTTAGAGTTAGCTTTGCCGCCAACTTGGTGGAAACTATGTTGACTGGAGAACCTGTATCGATTATATCATGAACTCATGTTTTTGCTACAACAATGTCACAGTAGGTACATTAAGTATAGGTAGAATTTTGACTGTTTAATACATGGACTTATGGGGTCTCATTTCACAAAAAAGCTTGTTATCCCTCAGCGGAATCTAGCTTGTCTGAAGAAGCTTTGTTGAACAATGGCAGGCGAATGTATTTGTTGCTCCTGAGGTCATTCTTCCACTTTGGACTGGGCATGTGTCCATGTCAGTACATTTACTCTTCTGACCGGCTGATGATATATAATCTTGTCATCATACTGAAGGACATCGGCTAGGAATATTGCAATTGGTTCCGTGGATCGTCTGGGGTTGGAAAAGGAGGTAAAGAGTCCCATCTCTACTCCGATCCATCTTTTCCCTGGTAGTATTGGTCCTGTGTACATAGTGGACATGACGGGTGGGGCAACTTTGAGAAAGATGACCAAGTTGGCTGCAAACAAAACAATTCACCCCGTAGGATCCACGTCCTTGTTTCTCATAAGAAGGTCCAGGCCAATAATTTGTTGACATTTGGCGTAACCAGGGCCAGGTTGGTGGGGCGATTACTGACATTTGGCTTAATTTGGGCTGATATAATAATAAGGCTGCTGATGATTTTCATAAGCAGGACCAGAGTGGAAGTCAAACTGTTGGGGGTAACTCAGATGAGGGAGGGGCGCGTGCTTATGATAAGGTTGGGGTTTACTAGGCAGATTTGGGACAGGATGGAAGGATTCCCTAAATAAGAGGGTCCAGCTACAATGGCGGTGTGTTTCCTCTCTGTATCAGGAAGAGGAAAGTTAGTGGATATGCGGCGCAAGAACTGAACAATTTTGAGCATGGAGACGTCATCATCCAAAATTGGAGAAATAACATTGTAAAGCTCATGGTATGACTTCACAGCAGAGGTCATTGCAATGCACACGTCAGCTTCAGCTAGAACGCCTGCTCCTATTAACATATGGGCTTTCACCATAAATCAATTCACAAATGCCATGAGAGTCTCATTACGTTGTAACCCATTGGTCAAAATCTTGTCTTTATACCGCAACAGCTTTGAAATACCACCAAAATAACTGCAAACAATTTCCTTTACTTCATGGTAAGTAATGGAACTGCTTGGAAGATATCAGATAACTTTGTTGGCACTTCTAACATCCAAGTAAGATATCAGCAATTTAGCCTTCCATTGATTGGAGGCTCCTTCCACCGCAAATTCAAACTGTTTGAAGAACCCTTGGATGTTTCCATGCAGTTGAATGGGGGTAGTTTTTCAATGCAGACTCCTTCTCCTGCTCATAAATGCAATCCTTAGAAGTGTACTGAAGATTTGTCTGTGCCCATAACTAAACTCTTGAGGAGGGCCAGGATCAGAAGGCCAGCTGCTTTTGGGGTAGTGTGGGGCCCTTCAGCAGGCAGGATGGCCATTACGCTGGTCACATATTTGTCATAAAAAGATCCTTCCTGAGCGCCCCTTGTTCTTCCGCTTCCCAATGGGGACAAAGTGGGTAAGAGTAGGTGTTAATTTCTGCTCCGTGCAGCGTAGACGTTCAATAGCATCATCCATTCAATTGATGAGCTGCCTGTTCTGCTGATCAAGTATTCGCAGCTGACTAGATGCACTTTTAAGTTGAGTCATTACTTTGCCATGCTCCTGAAGGAGTTTCTCTTGCTTTTTAAGCACAGCGTCCACAGCATTTTTGAGTTCCGTGGTCTCAGCCAGCGCAGCTTTTTAGGATGATTCTTCTTCAGTTTAAACTATGATTGTGGATTGGTAATTTTTTGGTTGGTATTGGTTGTTGTTCAATGGGCCCTTTAGAATGCACCTATTATATCTTTAGCGGAACTGTTGAGATACACTGGGGGATTTTGCAAAGGGTCAAACCCATTGAGCAATCAGACAGTGATTTGAAGATTGCTGGCCCAATGACACAATTAAAATGATATAAGTCATGGAGCTATTGCCCCGGACAACACTTTGTTTACTTGAATTTAATATATAAAACAGATCCTCACTGTTCTGCTTGCTCTAAACTGCCAACAATCCTCCGGTTTCAATCATCTCATCTCACTTATATCTCAGTGACTTTGGATGAACCATTTCCTCATCTTAGAAATTCAGTTCCGCCATATCTCATTTGTTCTGGCATATTATGGTATTATCAATTCTCTATCACCTTAGTACAAAGTAATATTACTCAATATCTGTCATATGTCAATATCGCCTTATCATCCTGTTTGAAGGCAATCTAATAATAACCATTATCTGACCCAAAATTGCCTCAACTCAAGTCGCTCAAATAATCATAATTAGTATTTTGGTTGGTGGATTTTCCTCAATCCTCTGCAGCTATTTCAGGATTGTCATCTAGCCAATCAGAATCTCAAGATCACTTTACCACAAATTCTATATCTGGCAGTTAAACCAATATTGGGTATGGGTGCTAAGCAGTACCTACTCCAAGTATCAAACATCCTGATAGAAATGCAACTACAAGCATGTGATATGACCTTAAGAAGACCAAGGCCAAGATGATGGACAATAAGAACAGACTGACATTACACAAATACCATGTAGGCAATAGGGTAGTTTTAAGACCCTAATATCACTGGAAAATAAGCCTGAAATAGCCATGGTGGATTGGCTAGAATCCAATGACCATGATTTATAGAGTATGAGTATTTGAGCGCCTTGGGAAGAGGAAATTTTGGGTCAAAAAGGGTTATTATTGGATAGCCTCTATATAAAGTGATAAAGTGATGTCAACATTTGATGAAATTAAGTAGATCCCCTCAAACTAAGGTGATAAGTAATTTAGGAATACCATACTCTGCTGGAGCCAATGAGAATATGTAAGAATCATTTAGTCTCAGCCATAGGTGTGGTATGAACTGAAGTCGTTGATTTATAAGTAATATGGGTTGATTTAAATAGGAGGATTTTTAGTTGAAGAGAGAGCGGAACAGTGAGTATCCTCTGAAAATATTAAAATAAAATAAAGAAGTGTCATCAGGTCATTTGATCATTATTTTATTATATTTTAAGTGTGTTATTAGGAATGGCTATCTCCATATTGTCCATCCAATTGCGCAGTGGGCTTGACCATATGCAATTCTCTTATAGCATATAATAAATATATTACCCATAATTATAACAGTTAGCCTATTGTAATATATATGACTTTTGGAGAAAAAACAAATTATATGTGCTGTGGTTGGGTCTGTTTGAGACTATTGCCAAGATGGTGACGTTAGCATATTCCATAAGAAATTCTTTCACATAAAAGAATAGTGAACAGGGTCCATACAAAGTATCTTTTCAATGGATCCAAGAAAAGGATAATGAGAGTGTTCCCAAAGGACCACTGAATCATTTAAGAGGGTTATGTTCTGAAAATCTTTGGTTAAGTCCTAAAAGGGTATCACTGAACAAAATAAATGATTAAGCCTTAAAAGTTAAATCTTTGAACCATGAAAGCTGGTAGATAAGACTATACTTAAGAACCAGTTTTTGGTATAATAGAGGAAAAGATGGGCCGCTTAACTGAGTAAAGTTCATGTCCCATAAAAAGAATAAGAATTATACAATATAAAATTGGAAAAATTAAGAAAAATCATGTAGAAAAAACATAAAAGACTTTTATGTTATATCTTTATTCTTTATCCTTAACTAAAGGATGAAACCTCTTATGTCACCTCTTAAGGGGAGGGAGGATATATGACAGTAGAAGTGTGTTAGCCATAAAAATCTATTTGAGATTAAAACTAGAAAGAGCTAGACCCACTTAAAGCCAAGTTTGTTGAGCAGAAGCTGAGACTTGAGAGAAAGTGATGAGGGGAAGAGAAATCAGAAATGTTGGTACTAGCCAAATGTGATACTTTAGATTTGAGAGGAAAACAGCAGAAAATAAATAGGCAGTTGGCGATTATCACAAGTAATCCTAATATGACATTGGAGCAGGAATATTAGTCTTGATTGCTTGCTGATGGGCTTCATCAAAAACTTTGGACATGTGGGCCATCATGGAGCAAGAAAGATTGGAAGGAGGTTGCCAAATCATGCCTCTTATCAGAGCCAAAAGAGGGAGATAGCAATTCAAAGCACCAGAGACAAGGTAGTTGAGCAACAAGAAAATTGCATCCTGAAGGTGTTGAATGTGAGCTACTTGAAAGTAGAAACAAAGCAAATGATTAAAGTTGGAGAGGCAGGAAGCTTTGTGGTCCAACTGCAAAGGACTTGGCACACGATATGAAGAGTGTAGACTGCAACATCTTAAGCTAAGATGCTTCAGAGATCAGAGGTGTTCAGATACTCATAAAGGGCCTCAGTTATCCTGTTCTTTAACTTCTTCATATGTTAGACTAATGTGTTCTTAATTCCTGACTGTTAATTTGGATGAAAGTAATGATGGTTTGTAATATTGGCCCATAAGAAAGAAACCCTGGAAGCAAATTGGATCCAGCACAAAATGACTGACTTAAATTGGATAAAATTGCTTCAATGGGCTCAATGATCATTATGGGATTGACTGAAATAAGAATTGAATCTAGTAAAATGTCAAAGTAAAGTTTTGGAACTAATGGAAGAGAGAATCAGCCGTAATTCATATTTTAGATGGTGGCTACTCTGTTTTCATCTGGATTGGATATCATTTCTGGTAATTCAGCGGTAGGACTACCTACATGCACTTGACTTTGAGTATGGATCCTAGGGGGACCATAAATAAAGATTTCTTTGGGTGGTACGACTTATCAATTGGAAAAGGCGGCAATCTTCCACAGAAAGATTGTCTATTTATGCTAAAACTGGGAGTTAGACAAATTTGACATATGCGTTGGACAAGCTGGGGATGTCAGAATTTTATAATTGCCAATATTATCCACTTTGGTGTGAATTAAGTTCTAATTTACTCTAATTTTTAGCACAAATAATTTCTAGTTATAGAAATAAGTTTAAAGAAAAAGAAAAAGATGCAAGTATGATATGAGCAAAAAAGTAAAATAAGAGAAAAAGATTACCAGAGCAAATATAATTATTCACTTTATATTTTCCACAAGAAAGAAATTAATGGTAGTATCCTCCTGCCAAGGATAAAGAGGGGAATCAAGGATGCTGAACTAAGATCCTGAAAACAACAAAGGGTAGTATGCCCTGATCAGGAGGAAAAATGGCTTTCTGGGACTAGCATTGGCACAAACAATCCAAATAGGCCAGAGAAGCAGTGGTTTATGCGGAATGCACCCAAAGAAGGCAGCAGCAAGGAAGAAAGAAAGAGAACCGCAGGAAAAAGGTTATCATGAGCAGCATTGAGTGCGAAAAGGGCTGTGCTCCACTGGAAACTAAGAAGTATTCTACCTGGCCCAATGCGGCATTCTTTTGTCCAAATCTTACTCTATCTGATAATTCTAGTCAAGAGGGGGAGATGTTTTAGTATGTTTGTCCACCTTTCTGGCTTCCTAAGTTATTTTCTAATTTGCTAGGGGATAAGTTCCACTGGTGAATAAATCAGATACTGGTTGATTTTGATTTCAGCTTAATAATGTACACGGGTTTGGATAACTTGCCAGGTTTGAATTCATCAGGATCAATATGTGTGAATGCTTAAGATCTTGTCTGGCAGAGTTGCTGACAAAATGAGGCATCTGATAGTTGATCATTGATTAACTAATAGGTGCACCAATTGGGATTTGTTGGGTTTCATCACTGACTGATTGAGTATTAATCAGCAGTTGTGAGGCAAATGATGCCACTTGCAACTATCAATTAGATCAGTTGGTTAATGACCTGCTATAATGTGTAAAGAATTCAATTACCTAAGTAGGTCATTAGCCAAATGTGGTTAATTTGCTGTGATCAAGAGGGAATGTTAGGGATACACTTTCTGAATTTTCCGTTTTCAGGTCTCAGGGTTATCTGACAGAGGAATACTTAGCCCAATGGAGAAGAGAATTGCTGGAAGAGACTTAAAAGGGAAATTCGACATCAACAGCTGCCATTTCATGGCTTAAGCGCCAACCAATGAGTTGGGCGCCAAGTCTACTATAATTTTTATAAAAAATTTATTAATAAAGCAAATCAGATCTTAACTGAATCTAAGTTTAATATCAAGTTCTATTCATCTTTAGTTAAATATTGTTGTAGTACAATAAATGTGGACTCTTTTGTGCGATAAAGATTAAGGATCAGATATCCTTAGAAGAGAAGCAGACCTCTGCAGACTTAGCATGATGTGAACTAATACTGGGACCTCCAAATCTGAGTGTGGATTAGGCTCAACGGGATAGGGAGAAAATTCCTAATTGTCAACATAATCAGTATTTCGTGGATCATTCCAAATTTAGTGTTGGACCACCAATCAACAGGTTTAACTATATAACTACAAATAAAAAGGTCATCATGTCAATATAACCCATATATCTATTACTATCAAGCAATGCAAATCATGCACATAACCAAACCTGTGCAGTTAACTTCTGCAAATGATCAGCAATAAAACCCAGATTTTAACTTTTAATTAGTAGCAAGGGGTGTGCTATTTAGTGTTGGGTTAGTTAGTGATGGTTTAGTTATAAGTAGTGGGTTAGTTAGTGGTGGTAGTCATTTGGGGGTGGTGGGTAGTTAGGGGTGGTGGGTTATTCAAGGGTGACTAAAATTAATGCCTTAAATTTACTTTTTACAAGTAAATAGCCACATCTTTGCCCACTTCTATCTGTACAGCTGGTTATATAGACAGAAGTAGCTAATTTCCCCAGGGTTTATTATGTTAATTTTTCTCATAATAAAATTTACATAGCTTGAGCCTCAGAAGTCAAATATAATTACTATAGTTAAGACTAGATTAAAATATAGATATAAATTTACCTTTATGTTTATTCATAGCCTATTTTATCCAGCATTATTTTAGGGTTTAAATTTCCCAGATGAGAGGGTTCTGGCATATTGGGATGAGCGACCTGCTATTACCCCTCCTGGTGTAAATTGATCCCATTGTAGCAGAAATTAATATTTCTGTGCCAAGAGAATAGCAATACATGTAGATTCACGCAATCCTACTCAGTCTTACCAAGAGAATTAGTGAAGCTAGGTAATGTAATCCTGGCCTATCAGAACATGCGCAGGAAGGTTTTACCCCCTGTACTTGAGTTTTGTCCTCCATTTTTATATTTTCGCTCCCTACTCCCTATCCCTCCTATCAGTGTGGATATTTGTCCCAAAGTCGGCCCACCTTGAATATAATTATTATAATAAATTTACCAGATGATAAAAATCTATTATATTTTATACAGGTAGATAGCCATTGATAATATTATGAATAAATCCATCAAATAAATCAAAAACTACCAAACACTCATAAAAACTAATTACACCTAGAGAATCACTATAAACCCACCAAAACTATGCTTAAAATAAGTACCTAATGAATCAAACCAAAACTCACTACTTGGAAAAACCCATTAAACCTATTGAATCAAAGCAAATATAAAACTGCTCCAATGTAATAATATATTGATTACCATTAAAATCATATTTAAATTTTCACTTCATAGATATAATTTTTAATAAATTAAATCTGAATGAGGTGCATATTGACCTTAACCCATCCACTTATATTATAAATTTTTAGAGCTCTACATGATGCAGTTTAAGCTGGGAATCACAAACACACACTCAAAAACTTGCTTTTACTAGAGATGACAGAATCTGAATTAGATAGTTAATGATTTATTTTTGTGACTCTTTGAAGGAATCAAGGGGATTAGTTACAATTATCTATTCTCTCAAGTCAACTGAAGTGAGGTAGATTTCACTTACTTGTAAGAGGATAACTAATGTGATTGAAACCACTTGTAAAGAAGGGACTCAATTTGCTAGATGTCTTTATAAACTAGCACTCTCCTTCAAAATTATGAACTCAGTCATAAAGACCTATGCAGTAAATTGAAAAATTCACATGTAGCTAATTTATAAACTAGAAAAGAGCCAAGGTTGCTTAAGTTTATAATTTTTTTGTTTACTAGATTGTTAAACCTCTGTATATTTTTTCCATTTTTATGTGTTTACTTTATCAATTATACCTTACTTTTATATTAGACTATTGGAGTTACATGGCGTTGCTCAGCTTTAATAAACAAACCATTTGAAATAATTGAATTTGAATTTATATTAAAAAAGATTGTGGTATTACCCAGCATTGCTTAGAGTTTGTAAAAACAATTTGATTTGAGTATATTAGATTTTATATTATAGCATAAAAAACCACTTAGCTAAAAACATCAAACATACTGAATTCGCCAATTATAAACTTCTTGATACTTCAAACTAAACTTATCAAGATGACCAAAAAACACCAACAACTTACCAAACCAATTGAATTAATGAATCAACCAACCACTATGTGCTTACTAAAACCATCAAGCTTATTAATCAACCTAAAACCACCAACTGCCTGTCAAAACTATCAAAACTATTGAATTAACTAAAAATAAAACTTCTCAGCCATAAAAATATAGTAAATCCATCAAGAACATATAGGATTCTCAATTCTTGCATGTAAATTTTTTTATTTTATTATGAAAAGAATATTATATAAAGTTTAAAACCCTTTGCGGGCATGCACACAAAAACTTACTAAAGTTTCATCACAATTGGATGAATAATATAGTAACGCATATGGGACAAGAAAAGAAACAAACATTCATTTATATATATAGATGGTAGAGTTGGACTTGGAAGAAAAATATATAAGATTGACTTGAATAACTTTCATTTCATGTTATTGGTTTATAACATATGTCTGATAAAACTATTAGAAGCGCAAAATAATTTAAGTAATATTTTCTACAGCGCAACCTGATGGTTTTTATATACAATGTGTTGGTTTACAAATTTGGCTTTTTTATACTTCTTTTACCACTTTTTTGATAGAAAATTGTGAAAGATGTGGTCAAAGTCTTATATTCCCATAAACCATTAAGTAATACTAAGATAGTTTAATAAGTATATTGAATTAAAGGATGAAGAATTTTGTCATGGTTAAATGAAATTATTGTGGGGACAGATTGTAGAAATAAGGATGAGCGTAATGAGGCCAATGGACCAAGTTAGAAGGCCTTCCTAACCTGAAGCACACCCTTGACCAATGTTGGGTAAGGGTAAGATATGACAAATTAGTTCTGTGGGTACGCACAATGGTTGAGGAAGTTTTACATCATCAGCATTTTAACACACTAGATATTTGGGTAATTATGATGAGTTGTTGTATTTAGTTGGAGAATGGGGATTCAAGGCCTGTTAAGATCCTGAAACTTCTTGACAATAAGCTCAAAATAGCTACGGCAGATTGGCTAGAATCTTCCAATCATGATGACTAGTTACAATTTATTAAACGCCTTGAGATGAAGCGATATTGGGTCTGGGAGGATAATTATTGGATTGCCTCCAAATAAGGCAATAAGGTGATGTCAGCATTTACCAAATATAGTAGATCACCTCAAACTAAGGTTATAAAGAATTTAAGAATATCATGACCTGCTGGAGTCATTGATAATTTGGTACAACAGAATAGTCTAAGCCAACAAGTGATATTGACTGAAGTTACTGATATATAAGCAAGATGGGAAGATTGAAGAAGGTGATTGTTAATAGGAAGAAGAGCACAGAGAAGAAGGGATCTTCTGTTATATATACTAAATTAATAAAGTGGCTGGGTGAAGAGATTGCTTCATATTTTATTAAGATATTTACATTTGTCTTGTGGGGCAACAATCTCTATATTGTCAAACCATTTCTCCATAGGGTGTGACCCTTTGCAAAAATCTTGCAGCGTATCTCAATGATTTGCCAAATTTATAACAGTGGTACTCACTACAGAGCGCCCATTTATCAACCACAAAAATAATGAAAATTTTCTAGTCAGCGACCATGTTGCATCAGGCCTGCTTTAATGGGGAATCATCACGATGCACTGCACCAGCCAAATATGTGGAACTCAAACTAGCTTTAGACATGGTTTTCAAGAAGCAGGATGAGCTCCTTCATGAGCAGAACAACGTAATAAACCAACTTGACAACACGTTCAGTCAAATGCAGATCTTTGGACAACAAAACAGGCAACTTTTTAATTTCCTGGATGACACTACTGATTGGCTGCATTGCAAAGAGAGGAAGTTGGATGATAACTCCCAGTTCCCTCATTGTGTAATGGACAAACGACAATAGAATTCTCAGAAAGAAGTGTATTATGGGGAATATGACACTGGATACCCAGTCAAGGAGCTTTTTACTGAAACTGCAGGAAGCATGAACTATTCCACTCAAAAGTGCAGCTATGGAGATTATTATGTATCAGAGGACCAAAAGCCCTCAAGTAAGGGCTGTACTGCCCACTGAAGGGGCCCACGCTACCACTGCATCAGAAGACAGACGTCCGCCGCTGGCCCTACTGGTCCAGCTCTTCATCAAATTACTGCTTATGGGTATCAACCCATTCCTCAGTATGCTCAAAAGGGTCGCAGTAATGAGCAGGAAGAAGAAGTTTGTATCAACAATCTTCCTCCGTTTGACCATGATGGGAACATTAATGGTTTTTAAGCAATTTGAGTTCATGGCAGAAGGAGCCTCAGATTAGCGTAGAGCTAAATCGTTGATATCCGCCTTGGATGTGGGAAGCACTGACAAAGTCACTTACTATCTTCCAAGCAGTTCTGTCACATATCAAGAAGTGAAGGATACTGTGCTGTGGTTGTTTGGAGATACTGAAAAAATGTCACATTGGAAGTCTAAGTTCTTGATTATTGGGTTCCAGCATAATGAGACCCTCACTGCGTTCACTGAATGATTCATGGAAGAAGCCCACATGTTAATCAGGGTAGGGACTTTATCTGATTCTGAGCTTGCCATTGTGATGACCTGCACAGAGAAACTCTACCACGAACTGTACAATGTCATGTCTCCAATTTTAGAAGACAATGTCCCCCTGCTCAAAATTGTTCAATTTCTTGCGCAGTCTATCCGCTACCTTTCCTCCACCAAATATCAAGTAAACTATATCACAGCCATCGCTGGACCTCCTTATATGGGGGAATTTTCCTGTATCATTTAGATTCAACCTAGTAACACCCAGACTTATTATAATTATGCGCCTCGTCCTTGGCCAAGATATTTCCAGCCATATAACTTCTGGTTTGAGCCTGCTTATGACAATCTTCGGAAGCCTAACTTTTGACCTGGGCCTAATTCCGCTGGCCATCAGCCATCAAATTACTAACCTGGATCTGGTTATGCCAATCGCCACAATCAAATTATCAGACTGGGGCATCTCTATGAGAACCAAGGATGCAGACCCTCTGGGGTAAACTGTTTTGAATGCGGATACCCTGGCCTTCTTTCCTAGAGTTGCCCCAACCAATGGGTGCACTACATACAGAAGGATCAGTACTACCATGAAAAAGATGGGGTGGAGTTGATATGGGACTCCCAACCTTCACTATCCCAAACCCAAAAGTCCCACCTGAACCTATCAAAGTATATTTTGTGGAAGTCCTCCAGTACAATAACACGTTTTTATATCAGCAGCCGGTTGGAGGAGTGAATGTACTGACATGATCACAAGCCAAGGGCATGGTGGAAAAAGGACCTCAAGAGCAACTGAAGCCTTACGCCTTCAAAATGTTTTTACAGAATTCTCCTGACAATCTGGAACCGTCCACAGATGCGCCTTCTCTGAGAGGAGTAAAAGTCGCCCTCCAAGTGGACGCTTTTTCTAGAGAAAACCCTAAAGTTGGTGAGGTGATTATGAGCTTCCTTGGGAAAAGGGTTATTTTAAATGACCACATATTAAACAGTCAAAATTAATATGATTTTGAATGTACCTACTGTGACATTTTTGTAGCAAACAAACGTGTTCGTGCTATAATAAATATGGGTAGCCCAGTCAACATAGTTTTCACTCATTTAGTGGCTAAGTTGATTCTAAAACCTAATGTAGGCCATCAAACTGGTGTATGGGACGCTGGAGAAGAAAGCACTGTCTCTGAGGTGTGTACAGTGCGCTACCTTTGCGGTATGGTCCAATTGACATTGTAGCTCCAGTGGTAGTATTACCAAATTAGCAGCTAAGACTTGCTAATTGGAAGGCTTTCATGTGACACTTTGGTGCTGTTGTTGACATGACGGAGGAGACTTTCAAAATTTAGGGCAGCGGATCCTAATTTTACCTCCAGTGGAGTGCCAAAGGTCTCGGTGCACATGGGAAATATCAACCTTACCTATAGTGATGGGGTGATTCTGATTCACTATCATTGATTAAAAGGAGGAACTGGGCCCTCACCAGCAGATATATGGATATTAAGGGCTTTTTCTCAAGGCTTCTAGGTCTGTATTCATCCCTCCGGACATCAAGTCATTGTAAACATCAAGTTTAGGTGGAAGTACCATCTGTGCTCTATGGGGAGGTCACAGGACCCTATCGCAATTGTAGTTTGAGAATCATGGGGCTCCAGGCATTATACTACTGGGACATGTAGAGATCAAGGTTTTACTATTGAACCTACAAAAAGAATTACTACAGATCCTCCAACATCAACTTATGACTTATATATACTTATCCCTAGTTGAGGAATTCCTTAAGGTTCACAAGTTCAGGTCACTGGATGAATTTGGTCTACCTGTCAAACCACAGCATGGCGTAATGACTTTGGTACCACGTAATAAAATAATGGTGTTATTGGAAGCACAGAAGGAATGATCAATAGATTTATTTTCATAACATACATAGATTTTTGCTGTTGACAACCATGATTTAGGGCTTAGGGGTGGTCCATCTGTTGGACACTTGTGATCACCCTCCCATCAGGTCATGGATTATCCATAAATCAAGGGAAGCTAAGGAAGTAGTGACAGAGGAGATCAAAAAGGTATTTGAGCAAGGGATTCATAAACCTTCAAAGAGTCCATGGCTTTGCCTATCCTGTAGTAAAAAAGAAGGATAGTACCAACTGGGTGGTAATAAACTACCAGAAGCTCAACAGTATCACCAAGAAGGACTTGTATCCATTGCGCTAATTGACAATGCTTTAGATTGGTTAGGGGTGCTCATTACTTCTTGGTGATTAATTTGATATTGGGCTATTGGAAAATCGAGTTGCCTGCGGAGGAACAGAAGAAATGCGCCATTATCACGTCCAAAGGCTTTTCCAACTGATTCATATGCCACAAGGTCTGTGTAACGCCCCAGACATGTTCCAACGGGCCATGGACACCATCCTTGGCGACTTGAAGCTGTCATGCATTCTTAAGTACCTCAACAATATCAATGTTTTTGCATAGATTCTCTGAGCATAAAATCATCTGGAGGAGGTCTTCCACCAGCTTGCAGAGGCCAACATCAAGATTAAGCCCCACAAATGTCACTTCTCTAAGGACCAACTGGAGTACCTTGGGTTTTTGGTAGACGCGAAAAGGGCTGAAACCTCAACTGGCCAAGGTAGAAGTTATTCAAAAAATGACTCAGCTGACCAGTAAGTGTGAAATACAAGTATTCTTGGGGATGGTCAGCTACTACTGACGCTTTATTACCAACTTTAGTTGTATTAGGTGACCGCTACTTGATTTGTTAAAAATGATTCTGTGTTAGAATGGATTAAATGCCATCAACACTCCTTTTATGCAATTCAGACAGTGTTAAACAATGCGCCAGTGCTATGATATCCAAATTTTGATAAGGATCCTATTGTACAGATGGATGTATCACTTTCCACCGTTGGGGCGGTCCTATCCCATTAAGATGATGAAGGGGAGGAGCACCCAGTTACATACTGCAGTTTTAGCTTGACTGTCATGAACGCAATTACACTATGACCAAGTGGGAGTGCTTAGAGATGATCCACGCTTATAATCATTTAAGGGTATATTTTTTCATGGAGTAAAGTTTAAAGTTTTATCGGGTTGGGACCATCTAGTACTAAAAAAAGTTTAAAGTGTTACAGATCATGCCTCGTTACGCTGGTTGCAGAAAATCAGAGAGCCTAAAGAGCGTCTAGCCTGATGGGCTCTCAAACTGCAGGCTTACAATTTGAGATCCTTTACCAATCTGGAACAAACTGCCAAAATGCAGATTGCTTATTAAAATTACCAACCATTGCAGTTACGGCGGATCTCAGCAATGTAATGTATGACAAAATGCTCAGCGGCAGATACAATGACAAACCGCCGCAAGTGATAAAGGCATTAATTAAGATGCAAGCTAATACTTTTCAGGGGAATGAGGAGTTGTACAAGCAGATTAATGATTCTACGGTGAACTACCCACAACCCTTAGCACGGCCTGGTATTATCATTAGTGAACATAAGGCAGTTGGACATGGTGGCATGCGCAAGACGCTGGAAAAGTTGCGCCCACAATATTATTAGGAAAGCATTAACTTTGACATGCTTTAAACCATTTCCTGCTGCCAACAGTGCCAATTGAAAAAGCCGTTCTTTCAGAAGATATAATACCAGTTAGTGAAACCCTTAATAGCTTGGCATACGGTTTCTCTCAATGTTTTTGGGCCTCTGCCAACGGGAGCTAACTGGTCCAAGTACATTCTGGTGGTGATTGATCACTTAACCAGGTGGGGTGAAGCAAGGAAATTTGGGATTTGGGGGCAGTCACAGAGGCCAAGTTTGTAATGAAATGTATTATCCACCGACTTGGCTGCACTCAGTTCATTATTACTGATAATGGAACTCACTTCACCTTGCACATCCTTCCAAAGGTGAATGAGCTAATGGGCATCCAAAGGGTTCTGATGATCCTATAACACCCCAAGTCTAACGGAATTGTTAAGCGAGTTAATAAGACCTCGGTGAACATAATCCAGAAATTGGTAGCAGATCAACCTTCCAATTGGAGTTCCCTCCTTTCCACCGCTGTTTTTGCATACAACACAAGCTACCATTCTGCCATGGGAAAGAGTCCATTTAAATTACTTTATGGATGACACCATGATTTTTGGAACTACTTTATGCTATGTAGAAGATACCAGCGGAATGGATCCCAACAATACTTGACTAATTTAAACAACATTTTAATCAAGTTAAAACAAAAGTGTACTCCTTCAGTCTGGCTAAAAAAGAAAGGAATTGGGCCGCTGATCATGAATGGCATTGTGGACTAGCACAGTTCAAGGATGGAGAGTTGCTTCTATTCCATGACCATCATGGGTTCAGTCAGAAGCACAATTTGGCCAGCATCTGGATTGGTCCTTTTTAAATTTAATGAGAAAACAGGTGCCAATGCCTATACTATCAATGAACCCGTAAGTGTTCATTTAATAAACTGAGTGCACGCAAAGTTCCTTTGGGCACATAAACAATAGGAGAAATACTATACAGTTAAGGGGGGGTGATATCAAGATTCTGATATTACTGGATATAAGCTCTAAATATAGCTACGGCTGATTGGCTAGAATCCACCAACCATGATGACTAGTTATGATTATTTGAGAGCTTTGAGATGAGGCGATATTGGGTCTGGGAGGATACCTGTTGGATCACCTCCAAATAAGGTGATAAGGTGATGTCAGCATTTGACAGATACTTAGTAGATCACTTAAAACTAAGGTAATAGAGAACTTAAGAATACCATAACCTGACGGAGCCAATGAGATCACAGTGGAACTGAATAGTTTATGCCAAGGAGCAATATTGACCAAAGTTGCTGATATATGAGCAAGATGGGATGATTGAAGAAGGAGGATTTCTAAATTGAAGAAGCAAGTAAAGCAGAAGGGATTTGCTGTTATATATACTAAAATAAATAAAGTGGTGTGAGATGAAGTATTTGCTTCATATTTTATAAAATACTTTATGTTTGTCTTGTGGGCTGACAATCTCTATATCATCCATCCAATGCTCATTAGGATCGTCCCTGTGCAAAAACCTTATGGCATATCTCAACAATATTGCAGAATGTATAAAAAGGATCATTCAGTTTATATGACTGTCTAATCCATTAAAAATCAACTCTAGTTAAAATACATGAGTGTAAGCTTACTTGAGCAACAATATGCCAATGAATGGGAAGTTGCATTTATTAGTCAGATTGGGTTCAGGGTATTTCTCAATGAAGGATGTTTCCAGTTGTTAAAATTTAATTTTTCAAGAACATCCTTCTTTGTTGGTCAAATTGTTTATGATAAACCCAGTTTGTTTTCATTTTATTATAAGTATATAGTTTAAGCTATTTGCTGACCTCCTGAGTGAGGGCTCAAATAATATAGCACATTATTTTTTAACCAAATTATCATTTGATCTCAATGTCTTTAGTGTAAACTAGGCCTCTTCATAATGGAGGCCTAAAGATCCTGGATACAGATCTACACCTGTTGACGGTCTCCAATGTGGGGTATAACCATATTCTTGCATTTTAAGTTATTTGTAAATTATCTAGTTTTCTATACCCTCACCCTGGGGCCTTTAGTCCTGGACTCCTCTGCGTGTTCTGTTTCCACTATTACCAAAAGGTTATTCTCAGGTTGTGTGGTGAGGCATTCCCTACAACATCTCTGGAAACGAGAGAGTTACAAACACTCTCTTACCAAATTTTTCTTAAATTTGCTTAAGTTAAACATAAAAATGATTTTTAAATAATAATTAAAGAGTTAAGATATACAGATTAAAAAACTATAGTGATAAACTTATGAATCTTTATTTATGAAGTATTTTAAATATTTGGAAATATGTACACCATCCTCTGTTGCAACCTCAAGTCTGCTCCCATGTGTGGCGCTGCCTGAGGCGGGTGTATCGTACAGCTGAGCGCTCTAACGCTTTACACTCATCCTGTGTCATGTGTGGCCAGTATGGAACGCTGTTTCACCGCCTGGAGAAGTGCCCTACCTCTAAAGTGATATGGCGCGAAGCTCAACGCCTTCTGGGCCAGGATAAAACGCATCCCTTCAGTCTATCAAGAGTTATGTTTTCTCTATCAATGGCCTCCCCCCTTCTGCCCTCCCTTCATGCTTTGGTGGTTGCAATCGCCATGTGGACCATCCACACGATTGTCTTAGATGCCATCAAAGGCTCCACCCCCACCCTCCCAGAAGCAGTCCACAGATTCTGGTCTCATTTGGTGGACCACTTTCAAGCGTGGATGTTTGGTTACCTCCCACCACGTCGCCGACAGCTGGTCTCCTCTTGGTTCCCAGTCTGGTTCATCAAATCAGACCCCTTCCTCCACATGTGCTCAATTGTGGCTATGGCCCCTTCCCACGTTTCCTCTTCTCCCCATAAGTGGCGTTCCCGCTGGCAACAGGAGATAGCATCGCTTCTCTGGGGTGCCTCCCCTGGTACTAAGTTTTGTCTCTTCTGAGGCATATTCAGAAGTGTCCATCCCATGGTCAGCCTTCCCTGCAATAAATTTAAATTATTATGAAATATTTTTTATTGTTTATTTTACAACCTTCAACAAACTGTTTCAATTGAATTTATTAGACAATTACATTCTATCAAATTCATAATAATTTTACATTATTGTAGCTATTTATTACTTGACTAAATAGATAAATTCTAAACTATTATAATTTGCGTGCATTACCTTCAGTTTATGCAATATATAGCAAATCACGCATCAACTATATTCCCTCAAGTGATACTATTGACAATTCAACCAATCTTACAGAAAGAGTGAATTTGTTAGTAGTTCAGTTCAAGGAACATTTGAAGTTCTTTACGCTCTTTATCATATGTAACTTGTGCAAAAGTAAATTTGGGTAGATGTGACTTAAAAAATATTCTAAGAATGATAGCTATGGGATTTCTCTAGCAATAGGCTTATATTTCAGTTCCATACTAACCTCATAAATTGACGTCTTTACTTTATGAACTTCAACACATTTAAAATTCACTATGGCAACTAAAATAACTATCTCCCCTGTTGTATAATGTTTGACTGAGGACTAATTAAAACTTTCTATCTGCTTTAAACAATTTTCAGGGCACTAACCATCATCTAAACAAAAGCCTACGGGGACTCTTTAGTGCATAAAATTAAGAACCTTTTTTGTTGTAATCTAACCAGAATATGGACAAAATTAATGGCTTAAAGAGCAGATACAAGATAAAAAAATTAAGCTAAAAAAAGATATACCAAAATAAAAAATAGAACAAGACAAAAATAAACATAACCCAGCCAAAGAGCAACAAACTGCTAGTCTTCTATGGTTTAGGGGGCGGGTTAGAGGTGTTTTGGTACTTAAGCCTATGGCACATCTGTCCCTGATTTTGGCAGAAGGCAAATGCATGATGGCATCTGTTGCGATTTTTGCCTATATTCCCAGCCTGCTAGATTACCAGGATTTGCTAGGGGAAAATACCCTAAGGCAAAGTGAATCGGTAATTAGTTGTCCCAAGTTTTGAAGTGACTTTGTTCAGAGGATTTTGGATATTCGCCTGGTCATATCCATTGAGGATTAATCCGGATGAATACTTAAGATCTCATTGGGTGGAGTTGTCAACAAAATAGGGGCATCTGATAGTGATTAACTATCAAATGTACCAATTGGGATCAGTTGGGTTTCATCACCAACTGATTGGGAATAAATAGCAAGTTGCAAGGCGAGTTGATGCTGCCTGCAACTAGTGAGTTGATCGTTTGGTGCGTGACCTGCCTTAATGGGTAATAAATCCCATTACCTAGCAGGTCGCTAGCCAAATATGGTTGGTTCACTTGGATTGAGAGGAAAACGTTAGGGACATGCTTTCCAACTCTTTCCATTTAGGTCTCAAGGATGTCCAATGATGGAATCCTAACCCAGGATGGGAAAGACCATCGCTGCTGATATGAGGATGTGTGATTCAACAGCAATGGCTGCCGTTTCATTGAAGAGGTGTCAACTGAGGGTTAGATGACTGAATCCCCACTATAAATTCCTCTAGGATTCACTATAGTAAAAAAGGAGTAATTATGAGAACAGAGTTATATAGTTCTAAGTTATCAATCCAGTATATAGTTTAAGAAATAAACTATCATCAGCTTCCATTGTGCCATTCTTCTGAAGGATATTATTGCTTTGTGAGATAATTGGAAGGCCTTTAGAGAAAAGATTAAAGATCTGAGTGGGGATATAGAGAATAAGGAGACACAATTTGGGGATTGCTGCCGACTGTGTGTTGGACTGAAGTGACTGTCACCAGGGAATCTCAGCGAAGGTTGGGTTGGTTCAGAACAAGGAATCAAATCCCTACATTTATGACATCACAAGTATTTTGTCAGGAATACTGGCCAATAGTTGAGCCAAAATATAAGAATCTATACTCAACTACAGATAATAGTCATCATACTATTATTGAATGATAATCTAATATACTATACAATGTGACAAAGTGCACAAGGAAACCAAGCCTGTGCATTAAAAAGATTATTAGGGTTGTTTTCCAATAAATAACCAAACAAGTAAATTTTTACAAGTTGGTACTCACTACAGGGGTATTTGAGCTGAAGAATTTATAAGAATGTCGTACATAGATGAGCTATGCAAACTGTGGCCCAAGTTAGCCACTGTGAACCAGAATGCCCTAAACTCAGAGGCCCATCTGGAATTTGCGGCCTTGGAGGAACGAGTCACCAAGGTGGAGGAAGGGATAGAAAATGATGCAAGCTTTGGGAACGAGTTACTTGGGAAAGTAACTTCGTTGAAGAAGAAAGAAGGGGACCTCATTCAAGAGGTCTTATACCTGAAAACAGAGCGAGAAGCAGATTTCGTTCATTTAAGAAATTTCAGTACAAATATAGAGCAATTAATCAAACAGGTGGAGGAACTTAAAGCTCACAAATGTGCTTGTGAGCCCAATATGGCAAGTGATGCCAAAGAAAGAAGTCCTTACACAATACTTGGGAAGTCAAATACCCCAAGGAACATGTCGCCTGCTCTTGTGCCATTTAGGATATGATGTATAAAGTCACTCCTCAAGTTAGCTGAGTGGCCAAACCGAGAGAATCAGTCAGAGATAACTTGGAGGAATTCTAGACAACGCCAAAATTGCCAACGTTCCATCAGGATAACGCTCCAGCATTTTTCCAACTGTTTGACATAACCATGTATGGCTATGGGGATCGTTAAAAGGCGTTGATGATCATAAATTTCCTAGACACTGACTATCAGAACTTAGTGTTACCTCACCTGGAGGAGGACAGCTGGTTGTATACTGAGGCAAAGGCGGCCACTATAAAAGAGTTTGGGAGTCTGACGCACACGTCAAAGCGCAAACAGGAATTTATGTGAATCTAGTTCCATAAAGATGAGTCTCTAGCTAATTTCGTGGATTGGTTTTACCAGGAGTCACAGATCCTGGTCAGAGCGAAAGTATTGGATGACTTTGATGCCAGAATCACCTTGCAAGCAGCCCTTTAGCCCTTTTAATTTGCATCTCATGATGTCTTCCAAGTTTGTGACACAAATAACTACCTCACAAATGGTAGATAATTTGAAGATTTTGGGAGCGACATTTGATGCCCCAGATAGAAGCTTCAAATCTAATCCAGCATGCAATCTGAATCCCACAAAGGTAAATGAAGTAGCTAAAGAGATGATTAATCGAACTGTTCTGAAGAATAAGCCCAAAGTATTCAGATGGTTGAATAAGAAGGAAAAGGTCTGCTACCAATGTGGCAGGAAAGGACATTTCGCCGAGCACTTTAAGAAGCTGAAGGATCAGATAAACGTGGTCCAGGCGAAAGAGCCGGCAGCCACCAAGGAATTGGGAAAAGGGCCCATGGCCTAGATGGGGAACAGTCTAGAGCTCCGGAGAAGCCTGTTCCTCCTGACATTATGACCAAAGAAATTGATATCAGTGATCTGTTCATATATGATGAGCAGGATCAGCTGTATCATGCGGTCAATTTTAATGTAAATGCCATGACCAGAGCCAGGGCAAAGAGAATCGACACTGAGACAATCAAGGAAGTTGCCTGGCCGTATGCCTGACAACTGGCGGACAATATTTGGACTTCTGAGAATCCTGAAGAATTATCTGAAGGCTGATTAGATGAGGCCAATTTGTCAATCCACCTCAGTGCAATAAAGGAATCATTTCCTGATTTATTGGCGCGAATGATTCACACCCTCAATTTGGCTAATAATGCTGCTATTCAATCAGTAAACACTATATTGCAATACTCCAAGTGTACATATATAGACATACAAGTGAATTAAGTAAGAGTGAGGGCGATTGTTGACAGTGGAGCGCCCATCAATATTGTATTGACCAAGCTGGTAAAGAGGATGAAGATCTCGCTGGACTTAAACATAAGAAGGAATACGGGACAGCTGGGCTGAACACCACCATCTCATATGGAGCGTATAGCGTGTTGCCACTATGATTCAGGTCGTTGGTGGTATCTGCACCAGCAATAGTTTTGGTAAACCAAAACTATGATATTATGATCATAATGGAGTTTCTACGCAAATATGGAGTTAAATGTAACTTTGAGGATAATATATTGACCATATTGGGTCAGACGTTATCATTGGTATATCAGAAGGATGGTGAAGCTCCGCTAAATAAGAGAAACAACTTTATCAATCTAATATACAATTATGGCATTGCTCCAATTTGGTACCAATTAGTTGATAGAAAGCAACATGAAATGCTGGCGGAAATCCTAGAGAACTGGGGAATTTCAATGAGGATCAAGAATGAGAGGACCATACCTCCAGGATTGCAGATGATAGTTGACATGGGGTTGACATTGGAGATTCCTGAGCTGTTGTATGAGGAGGTCAGAAGCCCCTGGAAGGAGTCCAGCGTGGAACCTTGGGTGTCTCCTGGGATACTAATGCTGGGCCATGGAGAAATTCGAGTTCTCCTAGCGAATTTAAGTGAAAAACCAATGAAGATCAATAGGAATCAGATTATCATGTTTGTTCATCTGATCCTGATGGCCAAATTGAGGAGATTCCATGATTTTGGGACTCTCAAAGAGATGGGATTACTAGCTGGGGTAACCAAAAGTATCAACCTATTGGTTGATTGAGAGCAGCTCGCTGATCTGTCAGAAGGCCAGCAAGAGGAGGTGCTTAAACTATTCAAAAAGTATTGGAAAGTGTTTGCTCAGAATGACCACAATTTGGGATGCGCACAAGACGTGACCCACAAGGTCAACACTGGGGAAAATTTGCTGATCAGGATGATACCGATCTGATTATCAAAAGCCACTAAAGTGGTAGTGGAGGATGAAACCAGCAAACTAGTGAAGCATGGGCTTCTAGTTCCATTGTCAAGTCCCTAGGCGAGTTTGATTCTGATCAAGATGAAAAAGAATTTTTCCAACTGGGTGGTGATTGACTACCTGAAGCTGAAGAAAATTATTAAGAAGGATTCATATCCCCTACCAAGGATTGACGATGCACTAGATCATTTAGGGAAGCGAAGTATTTCTCAACAATGGATCTGATCTCAGGATATTGGCAGACTGACTTGCCAAAAGAAGACCAGGAAAATGCGTTATTGTTACTGCGCAGGGGCTATACCAACTGACAGGGATGCCCCAGGGTCTATGTAATGCGCCTGCAACATTTCAGAGGGCCATGGATGCGATATTGAGCGACTTGAAGTTGTCGTGCATCCTGGTATACCTGGATGATATAAACATGTTCAGTAGGACATTTACTGATCACCTACAACACTTGGAAGAAGTATTCAAGCAACTGTCCATGGCTAACCTGAAGATTAAGCTGAGGAAGTGCCACTTATTTAAGAAAGAGTTGGAATATCTGGGATTTTTAATCAACTCCAGTGGATTGCAGCCGCAAACCCAGAAGATTTAAGCCATAGAACGGATGGGTGTGTAGAAGAGTGTCCAAGACATCCAAGTGTTCCTTGGGATGGTTGGATACTATAGAAGATTTATTTGGGACTTCACCCAAATAGCCGAGCCTTTATTCCATTTTATTGAAGGATCCAAAAAAAGGATTTATGTGGAAGGAAGAGGCCCAGGACTCCTTTGATGAGCTACTTCAGTATCTAATAAATTCTCTAATTCTGAAATATATGAATTTCGATTAGGAGTTTATTATTCAAACTGATGCTTTGTTGATAGTGATTGGTGCCATATTAAGCCAAGTAGACAAAAATGGGGACAAACATCCGGTGGCATATGTGAGCTGGACACTCTCAGCCACTGAAAGGAACTACACCATGGCTGAGCAGGAATGACTTGTGGTCATTTATGCATGCAAGAAACTTTGGGTGTACATCCACAAAATGCACTTTAAGGTGGTTACGGACCACTCTTCATTGTGTTGGCTTCACGATTTGAGAGAGCCAGAAGGACGACTGGCCCAATGGGCACTTAAGCTCCAGGCTTATGGCTATGAGATTGTCCACTGAGCAGGGGCTTCTCACCAGAATTTGAATGGCTTATCATGATTACCAATAGTCCTTATGGTATACCCGCAGGTGGATGAGCTATTCCAGAGATTGTCCATGGAGAAATTGGGAATGAGCCCAAGAAATCTAAGGTGTGCTTCAGAAAGCGATGGAAAACACTAAGACTATGGATGGACAAGTATTTAAGATGATCAACGGGAAGCAGTTATTATTTCCAAAGCCATCAGAAAGAGCAGGTATAGTGCAAGCAGCTCACAAGGTTATCTGGCATGGAGGCCTGAGGAAAAACTGATCATATTTGCCAGTACTATTACTGGAAATCCATTATTTATGATGTCGTAGATTATCTAGCTTTCTGCGTGGAGTGCCAGCTGCACAAACCAGATAAAAATACAACTGGATACCCAATGGTCCACCCTGGATTTGCCTGGCACACAGTGTAGATCAACATGATGGGACTGCTGATGATGAGCACAGGGGGATTCAAGTACATTATAGTTGCCATTGACCATCTGATGAGATAGGTTAAGACAAAGGCCCTAACAAAAGTAGATGCTACCAGTACTTCGAGGTCATCCTGGATCAAGTAGTATACCAGCATGGATGTCTGCAGGTCCTGCATAGCAATAATGTGACCAACTTCGCATCTCATGTGATCCCTAGATCGAATGAGATAATGGAGATCAGAGGAGTTGTTTCAGTACCTTACTGGCCGGAGATGAACAGACTGGTAGAATGGGTGAATGGAATGCTGGCCGCGACGCTAAGGAAGCTGGTCACAGGAAGAACTTCCATGTGGGGAACATACCTGAGTTTGGTGACATTTGCCTACAATATTAGTCATCATACAGCGACGGGAAAGATGCCATTTGAGTTGTTGTACAGGAGAAAGGCCGCGTTGTCGCCAAATTTTATATTTGGTGGTGGAACCTAAGTTGGGGATGAAAACCAAGCTGTATTTGAACCAACTGACAAATATCCTGATCAATATGCAATAACAAGCATTTGATACAACTTTGAAGAAAAGGATATAAGCAAAATCAATGGATGATAAAAACTGACTAGCCTTAGCAGAATATCGAATAGGGGCAAGAGTTGCCTATTGCAATATGCATGGTTTCAGAAGAAGAAACAAACTAGATGTGTTGTGGTTGGGTCCGTTGAAGTGATCGCCAAGATGGCAACTGATGCCTACTCCATTAAGAATCTCTTGTATGGAATAGTTGTGAATTGAGTCCACGAGAAGTATCTGAAGCAATGGATTGATGAAAAAAATAAACGAGTTCCCAAAGTACAAATGACCCATTAAGTTAGTCATGTCCTGATGATTAGGTCAAGTCCAAAAAAGGACCTCTGAACCAATCTAGATGGATAAGTCTGAAATAAACACCTCTGAACCATAGAAAACTGGCAGGTTTAAGTACTCAGGACCCAGTTTGGGGGAAAAAATAGAAAGATGGACCGCTGAACCAAAAACAAGGTCAAGTCCTATGGAAAAAAAGAAGAATAAAAAATTGATAAAAGATATTGAAAAAAATCATAAACCACACAGAGAAAAAACCGCTATAATTTATAATTTTTATTTTTATTAATTGTTCTCAATATGGGAATGATTTCGCCTATGTCACCTCTTGGGAGAAGGAGGATGGATCGCTGTAGGAATAAACAGCCCATCAAAATCAATGTGAGATCGGATGCTAGCAAGGTCTAGACCTACATAAAACCACGTTCTTTGAGTGGACGCAGAGCCCTGCGAGAAAGTGACTATGGGAAGGGAAATTGAGATGTCAGATGAAGCTAATTGCAAACCCCAGAGCGGGGAGGAAAGAAACAGTATAAGAAGAGGCAATTGGCGAAAAACCCTGAGTAATCCCAATATGGTACCAGAGCTGGAAGATTAGTCTTGAGTGCCTGATGATGGGCTTCATCAAGAACACTGGACATATGGGCTGGCAGCAAACAAGGGATGCTTGATGGGGTTGCCAAATCATTCCCCCTATCAAAGCCATCAGCGGAAGATATGAATGGGAAGTGCTGGCGAAGAGATAGTCATGCAGGGAGCAAATGGCATCCTGCAAGCAATGACTATAGGCTTCTTAGAAGCTAAAGCTGAACGAGTGGTGAAACCTTGGCAAGGCTGGAAGCTTTATGGACCAACTCCAAAGAAAATTGGCCAGAAAAGCGAAGAGCATAAGTGGTGGTATCCCAATCCAGAATGTTATCAAGATCATAAGGATTCAGCGCTAGGGACAAAGCCTCAGTGACTTGGGCCCAGAGCTCAGCATAGGAGAGCTCAAAGTGAATAATGTCACTGATGGTGAGCTTGGTAGCCAGAACGGCGGGTTTTTAATATTGTCCAAGTCAGAAGAGGAACTCAGGAAGCAGGTCTGACCTGGAAAGAAATGAGTGATCAAGAGCAAACGGCATAATCTCAGGAGTATCTACAACGATGCTCAGAGCATCAGCAAAAGGAGCCAAATCCAGGAAAGTTTCAAAATCCAACTCTGGAATTGATGGCAAAGAAAGAATTGGCCAAGAGTTGTTCGAAATTATAGCAAGCCTTGTTTTGGAGAAATTAGTTACCATTTCCAGTAATTTGATGGAAGGACTAGCCACTGTACCAGACTAGGCGTATGAGTCCTGGAAGGACCATAGAAGAGGTTCCTCTGAGCATCCTGACTCATCTTCTGGATGAGCTTGAGGTCTTGATCAGACAAAAAATTCAGAAGCTGCTGGTATTGCGACTTGGAATTCAAAATATGAGCTGGACAAGAGGGGGATGTCAGACTTATATGGAAGTCAACATTATGCGTCTACAATCCATTAAGCTTCAATTTTGGAGAGATTAATCTCAAAATTAATGAAATAAGCTCTCCAAGAGAAGAGTTTAGGAATGACTTTAGCCAAGAGGTTATGAGAGAAATAACAAGGGCAAATAAAAATAAGTATTCTTAATTGGGCTGTGAAATGAACATCAATGGCAAGAGTCTCCTGTCTAAGATGGGGATAAAATCAGGAAATTAAGGACGCCAGACCAAGAATCCTAGATATGACAGTGGGTCATATGCCCTGATAGGGGGAAATCAGATCCTGGGACTAATAATTCATGAGTAAATCAATCAGCCTGGCATGACAGTAGATCATGGGGACTGCACACTGAGAAGGTGGTACATAGAAGGAAGAGGAAGAGCGCCGTATGCTGAAGGTTGTCCAAAGCAGCATTGAGTATTGATGAGTGTACTCCGCTTGAACCAATGAAGTATTTGACCAAGTGTTTGAAGCAGTGTTCTCATGCCCTGGTCCTTTTCTCGCTGGATATCTAGGCAAGAGGGGGATGTGTTGGGAGTTTTGCCCATATTACCAACCTGCTAGATTACCAGGAATCGCTAGGGGAAAATTCCCTAAGGAGAAGTTATTTAGAAATCAGTTATCTCAAGTTTTGGAGTAACTACTTTCAGGGGATTTTGGGATATTCGCCTGGTCATATCCATCAAGGATCAATCTGGAAAAATACTTAAGATCTCATTGGGCGGAGTTGCTGACAAAATAAGGGCATCTGATAGTGAATAACTATCAGATGTACCAATTGGGATCAGTCAGGTTTAATCACCAACTGATTGAGAATAAATAGCAAGTTGCAAGGCGTGTTGATGCTGCCTGCAACTAGTGAGTTGATCGTTTGGTGCGTGACCTGCCTTAATGGGTAATAAGTCCCATTACCTAGCAGGTCGCTAGCCAAATATGGTTGGTTCACTTGGATTGAGAGAGAAAACGTTAGGGACATATTTTTGACTCTTTCCGTTTAGGTCTTGAGGATGTCCAACGACGGAATCCTAGCCAGGATGGGGAAGACCATCGCTGCTGATATGAGGATGGGTGATTCAATGGCAATGGCTGCTGAATCATCAAAGAGGTGTCAACCGAGGGTTAGATGACTGAATCCCCACTATAAATTCCCAAGGATTCACTATAATAAAAAAAGGAGTAACTATGAGAACAGAGGTGTATAGTTCTAAGTTATTCATCCAGTATATAGTTTAAGAAGTAAACTATCACCAGCTTCCATTGTTCTATTCTTCTCAAGGATATTGCTCTGTAAGATAATTGGAAGACTCTTAGAAAAGATTAAAGATCTGAGAAGGGATCTAGAGAAGAAGGAGACACAATCTGGGATTGCTGCCAACTGTGTGTTAAATGAAGAAACTGTCACCAGGAAATCTCAGCGAATATTGAGTTGGACAGAACAAGGGAACAAATTCCTACAATTACAACATTACAAGTATTTAATAGGGAATACTGGCCGAGCGTTGAGCTGAAATATAAGAATTTATACTCAACAATGGATAATAGTCCTCATACTATTATTTAACATTAATCTATCATACTAAACAATGTGACGAAGTGCATGAGGGAACTGAACCTGTGCTTTAAAAAGATTACTAGGGTTATTTATTAATAAAAACCCTTAGGTAAATTTTACAGCATCTGAATAGTGAATTGCAAGGCATGCAAGATGAGGGTTAAATGCTTTATTTAGGGCCAAGCTGAGGCCTCAAATTAATTAAAATATTGATTTTCAGCATTAATGTGAGCATCTGGCAAGTAGAAAATGTTAGTCATTTTAGGAGTAATTTTGCTCGTTCAACCATGTATAATGAAAAGTCACACTAGAGTAGTATATGCAGTTATGTTTACTTTGCAAAGTTAGATCTTTTGCATGAGCAAATTCAAGGGGAGAATTTGATATTGGGAAACCAGATGCTATCACAGCAGCTGATTTAAAGGTTTCATTGTGAAAAAGGTTTTTTGGTGAGGAAGCTGCAGCCACAGCAAGTTGATGATTAACAATGAATGTTTCAGCATTATACTTTGGAACATAGTGCTTGGATTATGTTTTAGCTTCAAAATCAGAATATAAAAATTTACTAAAGTCAATTGCTTTAGTTGAGGATAAAATACTTGACTCATTAACTCACATAATATTCAAATAGATTCTGACTAAAATTAAGGGGCATTGGTGGAATCTGAGTATGTGAGAAAATGAGATTTCACTTAGATGAGAATGGTAGTCCAAGACATATCCCAATTAGTTGAATTTAATGCAGGTTGGTGATCATTTGGGAGTATGGATGGGATATATATTATCCTGCTGACCCACAATGCAAGCTGGCTGAGTTCATGGTGGCAGCAATATACCCCATCTAAATATTGTTGATGAATTATCAAAAAATAGCATCAGTAGTGGTAGGTTCAATCGTGTGGCATCAAGATTTTATAGAGTGCATAATTTAAAACAGAGAGGACTATATGCCAGCTGTCATCAACAAAAGCCTAAAAGAAATTTTCTGTCACTATGGCAATGTGAGCCCATTGGGAAATCTTCTGAACAATGCTGGGGTGATGATGGTTGATGATGGAATTGGCGCAAGGGGCTTCAAGGTTCTCTTCTCAAAAATAAATAGTAAAGTATAGTTTAGATTTAGTTCTGTAGACTGAAATACCCAAGATTGACCCTCCAAATAAAATTTGGGGTGGGAGATTTGAAGGAAAATTCACAAATGACACCAATATTATAGTGTGAGTGGAAAGCTGAGTTCTTGTGTTAGGAACATAATTGTTCTTAAAATTAATGAAGTTCCATAGCAGAAGCATACTCCCTGGTTGAGAACCCTATATCAAAATTAATACTTATAAGGATGAAAGTTGATAAAGCCAGATGTTGCAAAGACAGCAGTTTCAAGCTTGATAATTTTTTATTGTCATAAAAAAATTCATCATAGTCAACAGAAAAAGCAAAAACAAATGTTGGAGCAAAGAAGGGCACAATTTTGAGGCAATTCAGGTGGATGCAAAAGAGGTGGTACAGTAAAGTCCTTTGGTAGGACATTGTGGCCAGAAGTGTTTGGTGGACTAATTGATCAAGTCCAGATGCATTTTCCTGCAGAGAAGAACTCACTAGGGAGTGAAGTGCTGTTTCTCCATACTGAAGAAATGGGAGGTGGAGCCAAGGAAATTGATGGGAAAACTGTAATGTGACAAGTCAATGCGGTCTTTTTAAATTTCTTTAAATAGATAAAATTGCTCTAATTTGGGTGTGGGCGTAAACAGAAAATTTTTTAGGGCACAGATTGACCAATCAATAGTAATAATTTTCATCAAATATGTTTATTTTATCTGAAAGAAAGCTGGATTCCTACTTTGATAAATATAGTTATGGAAGAAAAGATAATCTAGCATCTAGTGAAGAAAGGGTCAATTGCAATTTGTTAAATTTTGGCGGTGTTTAATATATCCGCTGAGCTAGTTGCACAGATGTAACAACGCTGAGCAACGGAAAGATGATATGATCACTGATCCTTGGTAAAAATAATATATATTTTTGTAAAAATTTTACTCTTAGAAGTTGATTATCGGAGGTCAACCTTAGTAATCTTTCTACTGCACAGGTTTGGTTTCCTCGTGCACCTTGCGTTGTAAGAATATATGTAATCTGATAATAGTATGACAACTATTATCTGTAGTAGAGTTAGAATTATCTTCAGGCCCAATGCTTTGGCAGGTATTTACAATAATACTGAATATTGCACTCTTAGGGATTCATTCCCTATAATCCTGTCCACTCAATCTTCATTGAGATCCTCTGATAACAGTCTCCTTTTTGCCCAACACACAGTCAGCAGCAATCCCTTAGCCGTGGTTCCCTTCATCTCTAGATCCCCACTCAGATCTCTACTCTTTTCTGAGAGTCTACCAATTATTGCCTTCTGCAATAATATCCTTGAGATGGAATCTTCACGCTAGATGCTGATAGTCTAACTATTACTGAATCTACAGTCAAACTATTAATGTTTTTTATCATTTCTTATCCGACTGTAAATGTGTGTCAATCAGTGTGTGTTTTTTATCATAATGAATTCTAGGGAATTTATAGGGGATTCAGCTGTCTAACCCTCGGTTGACACCTCTTTGATGAAATGGAAGCTGTTACCATTGAATCACCCTTCCTCATCTCAGCAGCGATGGTCTTCCCCATCCTGACTAGGATTCTGACGTTAGACATCCTCAAGACCTCAAACGGAAAGAGTCAGAAATGTATCCTTAACATTTTCCTCTCAATCGAAGCAAATCATCCATAATTGACTAGCAACCTGCTTAGATAAAGGGACTTTTTACCCATTATGGCAGGTCACTTCAATAACCAATCAATTAGCTAGTTGCAGGTGGCATCACTCGCCTCACAACTCATTAAACATTCCCAATCAGACGGTGATGAAACTGGCCAAATCCCAATCAGTACACCTGATAGTTAATTATTATCAGATGCCCTTATTTCATTAGCTGCTCCACCCAATGAGATATTAGGTATTCATCCGGATTGATCCCCAATGGATATGACCAGACAAATATCCTAAGATCCCCTGAACATAGTTCCTCCAAAATTTGGGTCAACCAATTTCCAATTCACTTCACCTTAGGGAATTTTTCCCCTAGTGATACCAGGTAATCTAGCAGGCTGGGAATATGGGCAAAAATCCCAACAATTTTTGAAGCTATTGCTCCACAGACACTACTTTATAATTTATAAATCTGCAAACTACTTTTTCCATCCTTCCTTCTTCCTTCCACTTTCAAAAACCCTCCCTTTTCCATTCTCTCATTCAGTTCTTAATCTTCAATATTTTCAGTCAATTTTGACCTATCAGCTCAGTAACTATCTGTTCCCTACACTTTTAGGGGTTTACTCCCATCATTGAGACTTTGGTCTAATTCCCTCAATTTGCCAAACTATTAGTATTTTGATCAATTCACTTCACATTAATATAAACTACCACTTAAATCTCAAGGCTCACCTCAAAGCAAAAATTATAATCTGCCGGTCTTATGGATTATCATCCAGGCATATCAATTTCTTGACACAATTTTTAGCAGTCTTCTCCTAATACATACATTAAGAATACAAACTTGAAATTTCATATAACTGGGTATATGCAAGGTTCTACATCATTATCACAACCAACAAAATTTGCATTGCCATATAAAAACTGTAAACCAAGTAATGTTAATATACTTCTATTCTAACTTTATTATATATACAAGTTGTTTAGTATGTTATGCCATTTCTTAAGAAGTTATTATAATACTATTCATATATATAATATGTGGATGCATTCAAGTTATATACTGCAAAGAACCATTAAGCTTTTTGCACTTGTAATTGGGTACTTAATTATATGAAATGAAGTTATGTGAAACATAACCTTTTCCAAACTAGCTTGATTTAAAATTGATTTTATTTTCTGATTATATGTCTCACTAGTCTAGGTACTTTTAAACTAAAATACTTGCATCCTAAACATAAAATGTTGAATTCAAATTGAATATGTTACCATAAAAATAGAGGCTTAAAGTAGTATTAGAAGATATACCCTTAATAATAATTTAGTATAAAGGCACCCTTTTTAAGACTAAAATAAATTGACTCCTATTAATATCTTAAAGTTAATACAGTATGTTTTATCTATAAAGTTCATATGTAACAATTCTTTTTGTTAGCATATAATGGTAAGATAATGCTAAAGTTATCTTCCATAATTTAAGCTTATCTGTGAAGTAGCTATCTACATCAATTAGCTACAGTTATATTTCATAAAAGTATAATTTTTTGAAAAATATATATTTCTTTACTGTCATTGTTGTAAGTTTGATCGCCATCTGGGTTTACTATTTTATTATTATTATTTCATAATTTTTCTAATAAACAGATAGCAGATTTGATCAGTTTAAGTAAATATTTTGCCTCACATACCATGTTTTTATAAGTAGTGATCTAACATACTGATTTACTATTAATCAACTCCCTAAATTACCCGCTGGCACAATTCTTGTTCCCTTAATTTATAGACAATTGATGCCATGGCTTTGGTTACCATATAATCTCATACTTTATCTTGACGTACTATCCTATTCTGCCTTGCACCAGCATATAATCATTAATAGTAGGATCTTTAAGTTTATTATGGAATCCTGACAATAATTCAATTATATTTGGCACATTTCACCTTTTATGCAAATGCCTTGTGCCTTAATTATTTGCCTTCTGACACAATTTGGATATTACAATTTTAGCCTACTAATATTGAGTGCTACTTAGTAATCATAGAAAGAACAAATGAGAACTCTGGTAGAAGGATCATACTTGGACAAGATTGCCATATGGAGAGGGGATCTTTTAAAAAGTAAACGAGGTAATTTGACCTTGGGACAAATATTATGCTGAGTCTTTTTTAGTTGTGATGGTTTTAAACCTGTTTCAATCAAAACCCAACCCAGAGTGGAGCAGGAACTACCCCACTATGCTACCACTCCTTCAAGAGGGGATCTTTTCCTATAGAAACTGTGAGAGGCAACCTGGAAAATTACTTGTGAAAGCCCTTGAGCCAATGGCAGTATTAATTACTACACTGTACTTTATATTTTGATAATAATACCCTATTGGTGTAAATAAGGTTTCTTTTGTTAGTTTTGGTCAAGTTTACTGTCTATAAACAGTACCTTGTGGCTTTGTGTGAGTAACTCCTGTGCACTCGAAATATGATGCCCCACACAAATTTTAACAGGCATCATCTTTGACAGTTAGAGAAACTAAAAAAACTATTTCAACCTTAAAGTATTTGTAATAGCTTCAACCTAAAAATTTAGATGAGAAGAATTGACTAAAAACAGTATCCAAAGATGCTATGACATTATAGTCTCTGTTAAAATGAAGGTTATAGGTAGATTTTTATAAAAGTATAGCATTATTAAGATCCTGTTCATCAATAAAAAACTTTACTAATTAATGAAATATAAGTCATGATATATAAATTAGTTTTTATAACTTTTTAAAAACTTTAGAACAAAAAGATTGGAATGATATATCAGAGGGTTTAATAGCAAATAAATGCTAGTTTTATGATTTATTTATAAATAAATTTGAATTTTATTTGAGGCACGCTGACCATGGGATGGGCATTAAAGATATAAAGAAAAAAATTCAAAATGAATGGATGACAAGCCAAACCAAAATACTGCTTTAAACCATGCAAGGAGCAGAGAACTGCTAAACCACCATAGCAGAGGGGGTGTGAAGGTTGGACAGCACAACTTCAGGCACAGAAGCAACAAAAGCAGTGACATTATCAAAGAGGTGGACATAAGCTGAGAGCAAGGGTGTTGGAGAATCAGCATGGTGCGGTTTAAGGGTGTAACAAAAGTATTAAGATTCAAAGTATCAGCCTGGAGGATAGCTTTTAAATATTCTGAAAGATGATGTTCAGCTTGGAAAAAGGCTTCTGGGAGTAACGTGAAATTGGCAAGGCTTTTCTTGTTAATTTTAGTTTTAGGATAAAGGGTGAAAGTCTATAAGCATATGCAGCAGTGTTGGTAGTGGTGTAGGCCAGATTGGTAATTTCTTCCCCCATCTTTTCAGAAAAATCTAGGGGGAAGTT
>JAKSZP010017562.1:0-69601 GCA_022478985.1 Massospora cicadina
GAGGGAATATTTAGAGGATTTTTTACGGTTTGTAATATATTAGAGTGAATTATTCTCTGCATAATTGAATCTTCAATCAATTGATCATGATTAGATTGATTGCTAACCTTGATAGATTGTGATATATTACTCGCTCCTTCCAATGATGTTAGGGGGAATTGATGAAGTAGATTTTTCAGAAATATGAGAATTCAGAGAAATTCTGACAGCATCCTAAACCTGTTCCCAATCAATTGGGACCACCCCTACCTGGGGTGGCCTTGGGGGATTACCGCTGCTTGTCAGGCCAAATGCCATCATGCCAACCATCAGAAATGCAGTTGAGCCTCAGTTTGAGTGTTTGAGGTCAAACTGACAGTGACTCAGCCTGCCGCCAAATTCTTTAATGTCAGTTCTCAGTGAACTTATCTGCCCTCATTTCCAAGTAATTCACCAGTTAGGTCAAAATTGAGGGTCTCAATCCCAGCTTGTTCCTGCATCAATTGACCACTATTAATCAGTTTTATTGCACTGAGAAAATTGTTGGTCAATTTTCTTCACTTTCCTTTACAATAAATTTTGCCTATAAAACTATCAATTTTGATTTTATTGATATCCTTCTGGCCGCATTCCCAATGGCTTTTCTCTGGTGGCCAGTCAGTCCTTATGCTGGATGGTCTCTACCAGTACTGATGGTCACTATGACCCCCACCATTGTAAACTGGATTCAGCGAGCTAGATACTTCTGGAGATTCAATCCTGTCATTACAAACCTTCGCCAACAATATACTGGGATCTTATGGCCTTACATCCACCTTTTCCAAGTAAGGATCCACCCCATTGTCTCTCCAATTGAGTTAAACACATCTATCAGTGACCTTATAGAGACCATACCTGTGGTACCACCCCCTGCAGCAAGACTTCCAGTGGTTGAGGCGGTCTCCATTTGGTTTGTTCTCATGTTGCTATTCACCATTGCCCTGCACCAACTATTTACCATTTCCCAATGCCTAGCTTCATACAATGTCATACATGCGGCAGTGCCTCTGGCATTCTGGCTTGCTTTTTAGTGCTTATGCATCCTGGCTGGCAGGCTGGTAAAAACTTCTTCTGCTGTTTTCATGACAAAATGGCTGTAATGGAATATCCTGAAGCGTCAGTAAACAAGGTAAAAGGTTTATTATAATCTGGGTGCAAAAGGATAGGATGTTGTTACAGCAGTTTCTTCAGCGTCTCTAAAAGCAGCCTTTTGTTCAGCACCCTATTGGAAAGGGGTTTTTTGTCAATAGCGGAACAAGGGGCTTGCTAATCTGGGTGAACTTAGGGATAAACTGATGGTAATACCCCATCATCCCTAGAAATACCTGTGTATCTCATAGATTTTTAGGGGGAGGTATTTTTGAGATTGCTTTGACCTTATCTTTTATGGGCTGGATTCCTCTTGAGAAATGGAATTTCTAAGGAAATCCAATTTCCTTTGGAAGAAGGTACACTTTGAGGATCTCTTTCTGCTAAGCATCACTTTTCAAAAATCAATTCAGCCTGAAATTTAGCTCCACTAAAGAGATTTACGAAAACTATTAGCAAATATGGCGGGAAACCCCGCAAAAGAACCCGCAGGCTATGCCAAACGAGCCAGCACCACCCCAAACAAAGCAATCCTCGGTTACCCACCTCAGGGTCAACTAGAATCACCCGCTCTCAAGCAGCAGCCATGAAAGCAGGCACCACCCCCAACCTGGAGCTACTCCAACTAGCGCCAGTTCACCTGATCGCACTTCTGCAACCTGCACGCCTAACAGCTCTGTGTGCGCTGCCTCCCACCAACCCGCTGGGCCCCTTCAACCAAGGAGGCCATCACCCACGCTGTTTTAATGGCGTCTGCTCAGTTGAATGCAACTCAGCCCATCCAGACATTCACCTCCCCCATTGTGTCAGCTAATTCAGCCCCATCTATTATTGCTGACGCCGTGTTTCTGGCTCCCTCCATGAGGGGCGATACCCAGCTACCTGGCCCCCAAATCCTCAGATGTAAGGTTGGATTAGCCGCACATTCTGGTTCACTAAGCACCAAAGTGGGACAATCTACTCTTCCCAATGAGGATTCAAATGGTTCGGATTTTGGAACTTCACACCAGTTCCAATCTCACCCGTCCCATTTAAACCCCATAATTGGCACTTCTCAAGTCGGCACTTTATCTCAATATGCTGAAAACGACCAATTCACCAATCAGCCAATGAGTTTTGCCCACGAAATCACAGCAAATACTCGGGCTGAATTTACCCAAATAGATTGGGATGGTGATGAAACATCGCCCTCCTCCCAATTGGCTGGAGTTAATTCCAATCTGGATGGGACTCCCCAATTTAGCGAGGCCCAACAATCACCTGGCCCCCAAACCCTCGGATGTAAGGTTGGATTAGCTGCACATTCTGGTTCATTAAGCACCAAATTAGGACAATCTACTCTTTCCAGTAGGGATTTAAATGGTTCAGATTTTGGAACTTCACACCAGTTCCAATCTCACCCGTCCCATTTAAACCCCATAATCGGCACTTCTCAAGTCGGCACTTTATCTTAATATGCTGAAAACGACCAATTCACCAATCAGCCAGTGAGTTTTGCCCACGAAATCACAGCAAATACTCGGGCTGAATTTACCCAAAATAGATTGGGATGGTGATGAAACATCTCCCTCCTCCCAACTGGCTGGAGTTAATTCCAATCTGGATGGGCCTCCCCAATTTAGCGAGGCCCAACAAACCGCCCCTCAATTTAATGTGACGCCAGCAACTGCTGTAACATTCCAGAAACAAGGGAACTCCGCAAACTTGTCCAAACCACCAGCTCACACTCAACCTGCAATTGCAGCCCAAAGCAAACACAAACGTACCAAAGGAGCCACTGGGGCGTGGCAAAAACCTCTGGCACCAACGCTACCCAAAGCTGATCCCCGTGAAGTGGCGTTTATTGCTGATGTTAAGAAGAAATGGGCCGAAACTAGAGCGCAAAAAGCTCTACCTCGTTCAACCCCTCTCCCACGCAATTCGCCTTTATTATGGGCATAACCCTGTTGAATTCTATACAGAGGATTACTTCTCATACTTTGCAGCAATTGCGGAGACATTCCCTATTAACACCACCATCCATGAATCAGTGGAGGGCCACTACATCGATGTGGGCTTCACTGAAGCTGCCCTTGCTGACCATGCTGCCATCCTCCAGGTCATTATTCCACGCGGATCTCTTCGCATCTCTCGCACACGCTCTCACCTGGAGAAAATTTCATGGGTTACTTTTTCCAACCTACCAACGACTGTTGATCCTGAGTCTCTTAAACTGGCACTCCATCGTGGTTTAATGGAGTTTGGGTCTGTTCTTTCAGTGGACTTTAGCGTCCCCTCTTACTATGCTCCCACTCAAAGAGCTCGCACTGCTAGGGCGTCGTTCATCCCCTCCCCCACTGTATCCCGCAACATTGAGGTTATTCCTCGTGTGGCGGTAGTTGGGGCATGCCCTGAGATCTTTTTTGTCGACCCTGATCAGGCGCGCCCCCGGTGTTCATGGTGTAACGCCCTTGGACACTTGTATAGTGGCTGCACAGCTCAAAAACAAGCCCTCTTAGCCACCACCCAGGGGCCTAAACCAGGCCAAAAACGATCCCACGTGGCTGCAGCAGCAATTCCACAACCCACACAATGGGTTCCCGTTCAAGACCTGTCCCCTGAGGCCTTACGCCTAGCAGTTGAAACAGCTAACCCCACTATTGGTATGGGATACCTTCGCGCTCATGCCCCCCTTTCAATGGGCACCCCCTCCAATCTCCCAGAGTCAACTCCCTCTCTCACCAAGCGCAAGGCATCTCCCACAGGGTGCCCCTCGTCAGCCACCCCCACTCAGGGCTCCGCGGCACCCCCACCAACCTCCACCAGCGATTTATCGCATCAACCCTCAGCTCCCAATGGAGCTATGCCCACCAGCATGGACTGGCAACTCGCGGCCTGCGGTAGAAGTGCCACCTCAAAGAGTCCTACCCCAACCCCACAGTCCATTTCGCGCGGATCCTTTGCAGTGTTGGAGGAAGTGAATATGGACTCAGACTCATTAAATGGGGACACCGCGGAGGTCATTATTGAGCACCCTCAGGTCCTTCCCCTGCAACGGAGCGGGGGCAGCATCCTAGGCTGGCTTACTGGGTCCTCCGCCCCCCACCCTCTCCTTCCCCTCAGAACCCTTGACGCTCCTCACAGATTGCAGCTAATAGTCAAGCTAAAGGACTCAAAACTAGCCGCCTCACAGCAGCAGGTTTAAGCGCTGGCAACCCCCCAGGACATGGAGGGGAACAGCTATGAGTCCCCATGGCAGCACCCTGGCCCTGCAATCCATCAACGCAAATGGGTTGTGGGACTTTAAGCGGAGAGCCCGCCTCCTCCAAAACTTCAGGTCAGCACAAATTGACATCGCAGCTGTCCAGGAGCCCCATATCCTCCCCCACGAACAATCTGCATGGAATGAACAGTTTGGAGGCAACTCCTTCTGGACAAACCATGCCGCCCTTATTGTTTTGAATCCCCGGGTTAAAACCCATTCTTTTTCACAATATCTAGGTGGCCGCCTCATACTGGCCAAACTCACCACTCCTGACTTCTCCTTCTTCGCTGCAAGCATCTACCTGCCTAATGCAGGTCAGGAGCAAAATCAGCTCTTGGAAGAGCTCCTCCAACTCAATCTCCCACGGAATACAGTCCTCTTAGGAGATTTCAACACAACCATAAGTCGCGTCCGTGACTCTTACCCCCCTGCAGCAAAGGAACGCCCTGGATCAAGTCGCCTCCAGGATTTCCTTCGCCTGAGTGGCTTTATAGATGCGCTTCCACCCTCCGCGTCTGGCCTAGGTTGCATGACTAGGATCCAGTATGATGGAGGAGCTTTCCAGTCAGCGTCACGCATAGATATGGCACTGATTGGCCCCCTGCTAATTGGCCGCGTCTCCTCTCCCATCTCTCGTGACAACCATCTGAGTGATCACAGGTCACTCACCGTTGTCCTCACCACCACACTTAGACCGTCGCGTAGGTTCTGGCCTAGGGTTGCCCCAGCTCTTCTCAACAACCCCTTCACTAAGGGCTGTCTATGACCATCCGGGAGACTCTCACCTCCCCCACCCCACCTGCTTGACCACAAGGCTAAATGGGCGGTGACCAAGGAGGGCATCACCCGCGTTGCTTACAACTGTGCCAAAGCCCAGATGACTGCAGCTCGCGCCAGAGTCAAAAGGGCGGAAGCCAGAATCAGACATCTAGAGCGAAACTGCCAGCCTTCGCCCTCTCCCAGATGGTTGGAAGACTGGGAAGCGGCGCAGGAAGCACTCCGCTTGGAGCTCACACTGCAGGAAGAATGGGCAGCAAACTTTACAACATCTCATTACTATGCTCAATGGAAATGCCCCACCCGTATCATCTTTTAGAAACAGAAAGCCCGGTCAATAGCGCAGGATATTACTGCACTGAAGATTGGCACTACAACCACTTCAGACAAGGAGGAAATCACGCAGGAACTACACCGCTTCTACTCCAGCCTCTTCCATGCCACCCAGGTGGACCCATCGGACATCCAAGACTTCCTGTGGCGGGCTCCAGAGCCGCCCATTGACCCAAGGGCTGATGAGGCTCTACTGGCGCCTATTTCCATCCAGGAGGTGATGGAAACCCTTCTGAAATCCCCACGGCTTAAAGCCCCAGGCCCAGACGGAATACCCTTTGAGGTGTACCTTCTGGAACCTGCAGTGATAGCCAGAACCCTCCGCGACCTCTTCGCTGCACTCTTGGTGAATGGCGAGGTCCTCCCCGACTCCAGAGGCTCAATCACGACCCTCATTCACAAGAAGTCAGACCGTGAGAACCTGGCGAACTGGCGCCCCATAGCGTTGATCAACACAGACCACAAGCTCTTCACGAAGCTTCTGGCCAACCGCATCACCAAATGGGTGTCACCTCGCCTCTCCCCATCCCAGTACGGTTTTATTCCGGGGAGGTCGTTATGGGACAACTATAATGACCTTCACGTGACTTTGACTGCTAACTCTCATATGGTGAATGGCTTTGTGGCTCTCCAGGATATGGAGAAAGCATATGATCGGGTAGCCTGGAAGTATATTGATGCTTCCCTGGCCCGCTTCCATCTCCCACCGCAGCTAGGCGCTGGATATCAGCGCTCTATGACCAGCTCCACACCAGAGTCCTGGCGTTAATGGGTTTTACAGTGGCAGTACCAGTTGGACAAGGTCTCCGGCAAGGGGACCCCCTGAGCCCTATCCTTTTTAACATCACCCTTGACCCCCTCTTGGCCTCCTTACAGGACAAGCTAACAGGGATTCTGGTCCCAGGTAAAGCCCCCACACGCACCATGGCATTTGCAGATGACACTGCCATTGCATTTGGCTGCCCTGGGGATGTTGCCCTCGCTGCTGTGACCATTGAGAGGTACACCAAGGCGTCCAACGCCATGGTCAACACCTCCAAGACAACAGTTGTGCAGGTCGGCTCCCCCACCTTCCCCCCACCATTTGGTATTGAACCTGTGCGCGGTACCTTCCGTCACCTGGGCGTTCTCACCAACCAACAAGGAGTTGCGCTTAAAGACAATGAGGACTTGCTCCTTGCAGCAGTTAACTCCAGGATTGCCAGCTGGAACCGGCGGCACATCACCCCCAGGGTCGAGCTCTGATGGCCAATGTGTTCCTTCTCTCCAAAGTCTGATTCCTAGCGCACGTCTGCCCATTCACAGATGCCTTTTATACGCGGCTCAATGTACTCCTCCGCTGTTGGATCTGGGGCTCAAACCATCCACCAATGGCCCTCTCAACCATTGCCCGACCCTGCAATGAAGGGGGCCTAGGGCTTCTGGACACGCGATCCCACGCCACCACAATCTTCCTGAAGTTCCTATGGCCGATTGTCTGCTGGGACGCGACCCCCATGCCCCAATGGGCGCCCGCCCTCCGCCAGTCAGTGTCAGCAGCTCTGGGTCTTCCTAGAGCATCTCTGACCTCATTAGGGGAGTGGCTCACAAACCACCCAGGCCATCGCCTAAAACCATCCTCATCCCCCTACTGGAACCAGGCTCTCCTTGCCCTGAAACGAGTAGGCGCGCGGATCCACCATGCCTTCCCATACAGAAGGGAAGGCCCTGGCCTCAGCCCACATCGCCATGCAATTGTGCACAATGGACAAGTTGTCACAACTCGCCTCAACCCCCAAGATCGTCCTCCCATCCACCCAAGACTCCTTGAGCTCCTCCCTCCCTCCGTGAGATTTGACCTTAAGGAATTGTGGAAGGACGTCTATCACCTCATCCTGTCAGCAAAGGTGTCCAACACCTTATGGAGGGTGCTCCACTGTTCATACAGGACAGGGGACCGGACTGGCCCTACCTTCCAGCACCGAAGCTGCCCCCGCTGTGTGGAGCCTATTGACTCCCACCTCCATCGTTTTTTCACCTGTCCAGGTGTCGCCGCATTTTGGCCAAAGGCCCGCGCGCTCCTCCATGCTCAGCCCTGGTCTGGACACCCTGTGAAAGACCTCATGTTTGAGCAGACATTTCCTGGTTGCCACCGACCCCTCCGTGTCCTTGCCTATGCCACAGCCATCTGGACCATCCATAACCCCTTCCTTCGTGCTGCCTTTGACCAGCAGGTGTGGACCCTTCCACACATGATCACCCACTTTCAGGTACACTTTGAGATGGCCCTGAAGGTCTGCACTATGTCGCCAACCCTCCCCCGCTCAGTTGTCACTGCAGCATGGCTCTGGCGCGCAAACCCCCTCCCTTTCTCGATGCCTCCTCCCTCCCCTTCCCTCGCCTCAGGCTCTTAGGAGCCCAGGCGTAATTCAATAAACATCGATGAATCCCCCTTGGGTTGGGACCATCTAGTACTAAAAAAAAGGTACACTTTGAGGGTTTTAACTTGATATTTGACTCATGAAAGCGTTGAAACAACTCCTTCAGGTGATCAAGATGTTCGTTGGTGGTCTATATGAACACCATGATGTCATCAAGATAGATGATGACACAACTTAGCTCTAAAATCCTGCAAGATGTGATCCAAAGCGCACTGGAAGGTTGCAGATATGTTGCACAACCCTTGTGGTAACCGGGTGGGTTAGAAAAGACCCTCACTGCAAATAAGAGCGCATTTTTCTTGGACTTGTGGAGAAAGGTCCATTTACCATATCCACTAGCCATATCCAATCAGAAAAGAAGTTAGATTCAGAAAGTTGTGCCAGGAATCAATGTGGGGATGGGATAACTGTTCTTTTTAGTAAAGTTATTTAGTTTGCAGTATTCCATGACTACCCAATGACCTCCATTCTTCATTTTAATTAGCAAAAGGGTGGAAGACAAAGTGCTTTTGTGAAGGAACTAGTACCCCACGTCTAGTAACTGCTTGAGTTCAGCCCTCATCTACTGTCCTTCCACCTTTGACTTGTAGTAAGTTTTTGATTGTATTGGATGGGCATCACCCACATTGATGGAGTGGCTCCAGTCCTTCATGTAGCTATAGTCTTTATCTGACTTCGAGAATATGTCACTATATCAATCCAGTAAAATATGGACTTTTTTAGCTCATCTGAGTTCAGCTTGTCCGAGATATGACGTTGTTTAAGGTACATTCCAGGTTATCCATGGGCAAGCCCAAATCCGTCATTGAGCCAATGAAATGGATACGTTTAATGTCCTCTATGGGAACCAATAAGCCACAGACAGTCTCCTGGTGTTTTCTTAAGGCCATTTCCTTGACGGTGAGGTTCCCCTGACATTAATTTAATAGGCCTCTGGTAGGCTGGGTCTAGTATCTCAGGCTTTACCCAGGGCTCCAAGGGGCTAACGCCCTCAAGACTTCTGAGGTTCGACATGAATTGATGTGGGATTTAGAGCGTTATTTTTGTGTCAACAACTCGTTGTTCACCAGACTTAACCAAAACCTCATCTGCAGCATAGAAAGGAATACCATCCCTAGCATCCATTGAATTGGGCAACTTTTTTGTGTTTTGCCCAGAGGTGTAATAATGCAAAGTCATAGAGGAAAAGGGATATTCAACCAGGCAAGAGTATTCTTTCTTGTTGTGACCTCTATTGGATAAGACTAAAGGGACTTCATAGTTGAGTAATGAGAGGAAACCTTGATTCATGTTAATTATTCCAACATACTCAATCATAAACTGGGCACCTATGAGCATACATTAGGTGTTGTTGTTTGAGGGCCACTACACGGGCTGATAAGATGAGCTTCTCAATTCAAATGGGAAGGAAAGAATATTCCCCAATGGCACAGGTGTTCTTTGAGCCTGCAGTTCCACATTTCTTGATTATACTCCAAGTAAGGCGCCAGTTTTATTTTTTTGTTGAGCTTAGAGGAAATCATGTTAACCTGGGAGCCAGTATCAGGATGGCCATTACTTGGACTTATTAAATGACTACTTTCAACTAGGTGAGTGTTCCCCAAAGTTAAGAGACAGAGCCAAGACTTCCTTGAGCCAGAAAGTGGAGGTTGGTTTATGAGCAGTATTGGGGTATTTATCCAAAATGGTTTTTAAGGTATGGACCTTTTGAAGAGGTTGAATCAAGCCATCTAAGAACTGATTGGCATCACTGGTAGTGTAAATAACTTTGGGACACCCTAAACTTGGCTGAAAACTTTCCACAGGTACGATGGTCTCATCTACTCCTTCAGTATTCAATGAATCAGGGACCTCCACTTTCGCAGATGCTCCCAATATGTAGTAATCAACATCATCATACCCACCCATAAATTCATCCCCATGGGTATTCTCAATAACTGACAATGTTGCAATTGAGTTAGGGGAGACAGGTACATGAGGTTGACTAGCTAACTTCTGACCACACGTCTTTCCAGAAAGCCCTTTATTATCACAGGGACTACCCTTAGGGTGCGCAACTAACAGTTTGGCTGGAGGGGAAGGCACATCGGCTTTAGTAAGCTTGTGTGGTAGTATGTTATTAAATAACTTACAGGTCTTAGATCTACAGGAGGGAGTTATATATGCTATAATTCTCACTGAAGGAGCAAGTTTACACCGGGTGGATAGGCACAGATGGACTCTTGCCAACTGTCCTACAGATGAAAGCTCTGCAATGGTTAGAATTGGAGGTTTCATGACAACTTCATTTGTTGTCACATAAGTATGGAAATAAGAAACATCCTACAAAGACTCTCTTAAGTCACAGATGTTCATGAAGTTGCGCTTTAATGAAATGGCATGCCATGCCATGCTAGAGAGGGTTAGGAAGCTAACCCCAGTTAACATGGCTGCAATGGCACCATCAAGGGTTAGCATGTTAGATGTTGACAACCTCTGCACAGCAAGGAAAACTTCTCATTAAAGGCAGCGGTCAGTTCATCTTCATACATGCTAAGGCGCATAAAGGCCTATTTACCCTGTTTAGATTCTGCTTTGAACCAAATTCAGCCAAAAGAGCCTCATCAACCTCTGCTCAGGTATGCATAGTGTTCATATAAGGGGCTATCATCTTTTGTGCCAAGCTACTTAAGAAAAGAAAGATGTATAAAGTTATGCTTATCAGTCACACCTTGCATGTTAGATTCATAAACATACACAAATGAAGCAATGCTCCCTTCACTGGGGGTGAACTTCTCTTTAAGTGAATTTTTTAATGGGCACTGTTCAAGCTCTTTAAGATGGGACAAAGCGCTTGCTAGTTGCTTTTCAAGGGTAACCATTCTTGTTTCATTTGGAAGGGGAAGAGTTGTAGGGTTACTCACTTTGAAAGCCCCATTTTTAGTTGATTTTTGTGGTGTACAGGAGCCCCCTTTAATGAGCACCACTTTGTATGAATCCATTTAATTGTTGCTCGCTGGTATCAATCTCTGCTGGACTCATAAACATTTTACTTATATTAGAGATAAAAAATAATAATAAACAAAAGGCTAAGTTTTTATATCTTTTATTAATGGTGGTGTGGGTAATAAAAATGAACCATCTCAATATCTTATTGCTTATTTTTTTAAACTGTAGCGAGGTAAAAAGGGAATTAAGAGTAATGTCAGAATAGCTTAATAAGGTCCAAATTAGGGAATATGGTTATTTGACCTATTATAGCTTGGATAACTTGCCTCACTTTGGTAAAATGACTGATGAAAAATTGGTTGCCAGTAGGATCAGTCCATTTGGCAAGGATTTGTTATACCTTATCCAATCATCATGAGGGAAAATTTTTATGCCTGTGGGGACCACCTCTGAGGCTATAAAAGGGGGTGGTCCTCACTTAGGTGGTTTGACTAGGTTGTTGGTGGAATAATGCTGAACCTCAGCTGAACTCCCCTGATTCCGTCACATAGTCAGTACAATCTGACTTCTCAAACTTGTGCTATTTATCTGAGAGGTATTTATAAAAGTGTTACCCCAATTCAAAAGGTTCCACCAAGAATCAACCAGGGTCTTTATGCTAATATTGTCATTGTTTCCATCAGAAATATTATTATCACAAGGTTGGACTTGTAATTGGCTGACGTTATTTAGTATATTTGGGTAATTTTCGCTCATGACATTTTTCACAAAATTGAGTTGGCAAATGTTCAACAACCTTTGATTATCTTTATGGCTTTGATCTGATAGGGGTTTAATTTTATACGTCAATACTATGTGTCCAGTCGTTCATGTGACCATAGTCAACATCTGACGTGGAAAACACATCCTGATAATCTTAAATAGTTGATGCACTTTCTCATTTTCCTCCTGATTTAACATATTAGATATTTGGACTTGAGGAATAGCGCAAATTAAATTGTTGGCAGGTAAGCCAAGATAAAGTTGAGTACTAATAAAATATACCTTGTCAATTTCATCAATTGGAGGTAATTGACCTTTCCCAGTTTCTTGAAGCTTTTTGACTAGAATATCAATGTTGGTTGAGCTACAAAGTAATAACTCTATAGGCCACTGATAAGTTGGACTAGGATTCCAGGCAAAGCTCTTGGTTCAAACCTACTTACCCTATCAACACTAGTGATATGTAGCATTCAGTTCAAGGGTATACGCAGTGTTATTTTGGTAAAAAGCACTCTATGTTCTCCAGGTTTAATTTTTACCTCCTTGATGGCAAAAAATTATATGACCTCTGCTGCATCTACTGAGTCAGGTATCTTTTTCATGTTTCTTAGAGAGTCTAAATCTCGCAAAGGCAAAGTAAAAACATGGTACTTAACCAGACAAAAGTAATCCTCCTTGGTGGAATATTTATTACCAAGATAAGTGGAACTTCATAGTTGAGGAGTAATAAGTATCCTTCTTTGAGATTAAAAATTGCTTCATATAAAATCATAAATTGCATCCCAGTGAGAAAATCATATTGACTGTTGTCAAGGGCAACAGTGGAAGCTGAAAATACTAATTTGCCAACTCAGATTGGCAGAGATTAGTACACACCTATCGCCTTGGTGTTGTTCAGACTGTTGGTACTGTACTTTTGAGTAGATTCGGGGTCTGGACCAAGCTTAATCTTCTTGATGAGTGGGATGAAACAACGTTGATAGATTATCCCATATCCAAGATAGACATAACTCAGATCTTTTGAATACCACTTCCACTTTAGTAATAGTTCCTCCAAACTTTGGTAGAAGGGCTAAAACCTCCTTGATGCGTATGTTGCATTGATCCTTTGGGCAGTCTCAGTATACTTCTTTTTGGTTTCCGTCTGACTGTGTAAATTCAAAGTGTTTTGGATCAACAGGGCAAGGTAATGACCAGCATTGCTGGCTGTATCAATTGTTTGAGGGCACCCTATAACCTGGCTGAGGTAGGTGGCTTCAGGAGCCTGAGTGTTGTCAATATTTTCAGCGTTCAAATGGTATGGAATGGTGGGCTCAGTGGGTGAAACTAAATTGTAATAAAATGTATCCTCAAGGTCCCCTTTGGAGTCATCATTGGGTTTGTTTCCAATGCAAGTGTTGTGATTTTTCCCATATTCCCAGCCTGCTAGATTACCAGGAATCGCTAGGGATAATTCCCTGTGTAAGGTGAATTGGATATCAGTTGACTCTGATTTTAGAGTAACTATGTTTGGGGGATTTTAGGATATATGCCTGGTCATATCCATCGGGGATTGATCCAGACAAATGCTTAAGATCTCGTTGGGTGGAGTTGCCAGTGAAATAGGGGCATCTGATAGTGATTTACTATCAGGTGTACCAATTGGGATTGGTCAGGTTTCATCACTGACTAATTGGGAATATAAGTAATAAGTTGCAAGGCGAGTGATGCTGCCTGCAATTAGCAAATTGATCAGTTGGTTTGTGACCTGCCTTAATGGGTAACAAGTCCCATTACCTAAGCAGGTCGCTAGCCAAATATGGTTGGTTTGTTTGGATCAAGAGGAAAATGTTAGTGACACATTTTCTAACTCTTTTGATTTAGGTCTCAAGGATGTCCAATGATGGAATCCTATCCAGGATGGGGAAGACCATTGCTGCCAAGACAAGGATGGGTGATTCAATGGCAATGGCTGCTGTTTTCATTGAAGAGGTGTCAACCAAGGTTAGACGACCAAATTTTCCATTATAGATTCCCTAGATTCCACTTATAATGAAAAAACCAGAGTTTAGAACAGAGTTATATAGATATACAGTTCTATAGTTTTCATCCATTATATAGTTTAAGTAGTAGACTTTATCAGCTTTCAATTGTTCTATTCTTCTCAAGGATATTATTGTTGTGCAATTTATTTTAAAACTCTTTAAGGAAAAGAGTAAAGATCTGAGCGGGATATAGAGGAGGAGAAACATTAGGGGATTGCTGCTGACAGTGTGTTGAACTGGAGAGACTGTCACCAGGGAATCTCAGAGAAGATCAGGTTGGACAGTACGAGGGAATGAATCCCTATATCAAGCCATCTCAAGTAATTTCAAGCGGGAGTACTGGCCAAGCGTTGGGCCAAGATCTAAGAATTTCAGTCAACTATGGATAATAGTTGTCATAATATTATTAACAAACATTATCAAATACTATACAACGCGGATGAAGTGCACAAGAAACAAGCTTGTGCAAGTAAAAAGTTTATAGGGTTATTTGCCAATAATAACCAAAAACATAAATTTTTTTAGCAAGTGAGGTAAGTGATTGGTAATGTTTACTTTCAGGTACTTTGTGTTGTTCAGCTTTAGAGGTACCTGACCCTAAGCTAACATTCCTTTTCCATGCTCCTCAAGGGCAGGGGTCTTCTTTAAACACATATCCTTTGTATGTTTGTTCTTCTTGAGAAGTTGCATCTTGGCTTTTCATCCTACTTAGGCTTTGTTTCTTTTATGGTATATACTTTAGGTTTTGTGGAAACCTTTTGGGAGGTCTCTGGATTTTGTATGTCAACTACATTAAGTAGGGCTTCTTTTCTGTCCAATACGGATTTGCAGCTTCATTTAACAGATGTAACATTCATGGCTAGGTCAGGGTTACTATGTATACCAGCAACGGCAGTGGCTATGTTATCATCCAGAGTCAGCATCTTTGAGGTTAACAGCATTTAGACTTCTATATAAAAGTGGTCAGCAAGTTTGTCAAGGGTTTCATTTTGAGCAGTGCAATTATCATAAAGGCTTGTTTTCTCTAACTCAAGCTTCACTTTGAACCAAATTCCTTGATAAGCACTTCCTTTAATTTCTCTCCAGGTATGCAAGTTATCCATATGAGGCACCATAACCTCTTGAGCCATACAGCTTAAACAAGATAAAATATGCTTAACCTTTTGATGTTCAATTGAACCTTCTATTGCGGCTTCATAGACATAGAGAAAAGTTGTGATAGTGACTTCACCAGGGGTAAACTTGCCCTTGAGTGTAGGCTTAAATGTAATGGCCTCCAATCCAGTAATGATGTACTCCAAGAGCTTCAGATTTAGTAATCTCAGTTCTTATTTCACTAAGATCAGCTTGACATTCTAATCAATGTATTTGATCCTGTAAAAGGTTGAGATGTTACTCTATTTTTTCTAGGGTAAGTCTTGGCATAACATCTAGCAGATTATTTCTTCTTTAAAGAATGACTTTATCATTCTCCAAGCACTTAACGCAGTTGTCCAGATTGTGGATTTTTTGTTGAGCGGATGAGTGGTATGTTTGCAATTTCTGGTTTTCATCCTCCAAGTCTCCAATGCGCAAATTCAAGCCCTCATTCATTTCCTTGCATTTGGTGCTTTGAGGAGGCTTGCCAGTATTAGCTTTTAACTCTTCTGTAAGAGTAGACTAGCGTTTCTCAGCTTCAATGAGGCGACTTTAGACTTGTTAAATGTCCTCCTGGATGAAGTATTTGCTTCTCAGATCACTCCTACTTGTTGAGTCTCTCAGTGATTGACAGAATAGATGCCTGAGTCACATAATTTCAAGCTCTGTTCAACCTGAGCTACCCAAGAAATGATATTTTGTGATACTGATGATGTCATAAAGGTTTGATGGACCTCCAGCCCATCAATTCGTTGTAGGGCTTGTTCTAGTTGTTCCTTAAGGAGGGAGATTTTCTCTTCCAGGTAATAGCGAGTAGAAGCTTATGCTGTAATTGCACCATAAGCTTCACTATCCTGTCAATGAAGCTCTTCAGTTAAGACGTCAAGTAAGATCTTGGTATTTTTGTAGAACTCCATGATGTCTTTTTGAAGAAGTTTAAAACTTTCTCCAATTACTTAATAGCATTAGAATCAATTATCCCCATACTATTACTGGTCTGAATGTAGATACTCTTTGCTTCAATTAAGTGGCAGAATTCTATTATATTTTGAGATTCTAAATTATATATCTTCTCATAAGCCTTCTATAGGGCCCCTTGGGTATTGATATGATGGTGGCTAGCTTGTTAAGAACTCCTAGTATTTGCATGATATGATAGAATGCAGGGTGTATGTTTTGCATGATATAGAAAGATAAATTTGAACTTGATCCATAAACCTTTGGGAGAGAACTGGGTTCATATAGGTGCATGTGAGATCTGTTCATGGCGGATGCCCTTTTGTGGGTGCTTCTTTCTCCTGGGTTAATGATTCTATAAAGTAATGCTTTAACTCCTTCATTAAAGATCTTAGTAAGACAACAAGATTTTGAAATTTCCATGGGATTTTCTTGAGCTTCTATATACATGATGAGGGGAGAAATTTTCCATTCAATTATCTTCATCACCATTTCCATTGTGCACCCTGTGGTTAACACTATCAATCAGGTTAACTACCATAGTACAATCAATTAGTTGTAGGTTTTTTAAGCGTCATATGAGCCCCCTATAGTAAGCACCATCCTTTAGGGCTTCCATTTTTTGGCTATACGGTGCTATTTTCAAGAAATTTGACAGTTAATACTTGAGGCCAAATATTTCACATGACAAGTATGCTTAAATTTTGTAAAGGGTGCCAAGTCACCGCTTATGTATCATCAGCTAGAGTATCCATCATATGGTAAGTATGGCAAAATGGATTTATTATTTTCAGGTACCAAAATGAGATATAAAATTTGTGACATAACTTTATTATAGTACAAATCAGGGGTTTTTATATGTCGCAATTAACAATGTAAAACCCAAAAGGAAAAGTATTAATAAAGGTAATAAGGAAGAAATCTGGAAGGGATACCCTTGGTCAAGAGTTACTTATGGAAGTTTAATACCTTTGTATTTTTTGATTGGGCAAAAATAGTTAATAGAATACTCAAGTTGGATGAGAATGTGTCATTTAGGTTGATCATTTAGCAGTTTATTGATTCCTACCCTTATTCAGGCTCATTTTAATTTTCTGCATTAGTGCTACTGCAAGTGGTTGCCACCTGACCTTCATGTGATCCATAATTTCAAAAGAGAAAGGAATTCATCTCAGGGTATCTTAAGTTTGACTTGTTTTTCAGAGTTTTACTAGATTTGCCTAGAGCTGTGCTGACTATTAATTTCTCCAGGTTATTTGTTGAGGTAATGTATTTGACCCACTTTTTGGGTCTAAATGTCAATTCAGCTGAGTGAGTCAAATGGTCAATATTTTTCCCATTATACTGATATCAGGATATCTGACATCCTTCCATAGCAAGAGCCTGTAACTGGATTATGTCATTTTCTAAGCTCTCATGGTTAAGTCAGTGGTATCTGTCATAGAGTTATCAATCAAAGGTTGTACACTACTTGGCAATCTGGGTTCTCTCCAATATAAAGCCTGGAAGGGGAACATCTTAATAATTAGGTTATATTTTATTATGTAAGCAATTAAGGTGCTAGGTGGTAATGATTCCAATGATTAGGATCTGAAGTTGCCATCTTTTGCAGGATAAAAACCAAAGTCCCATTAGTTTGCTCAACTGTTCCTTTATATGAAGGGTCATACAGAGCAACAAAATTGATGACTTATGCTAAACAACAAAGTCAACTCTAATAGTAACATTGACATAAAATTGAAAACATTATCCAATAATAATTGATGGTCCCTGTGCTGGGTAAAAAACGTGTTGGAATAGAAACATTGCTGCAACTTTAGCAGTAGCTGCCAACACCAAAATGGCTTCCACCCATTTAGTTAAATGGTCTATGACAACAGTATATACTATGGCCATGGAGATCTGTTGAAAAAGGCCCTACTATATCAATACTAATCATGTGGAAAGGTCCAGAAGGAGCCACAATCTGATGTTGATATCAAGGGCCAGGCCAATCCTGGTTCCAGAAAATAAGTCATACCTCAAGAGCTTCATGGATGGTTTCTAACATCTTCTCTCAATAGTATTGAGCCTTCAGACATTTGTAAGTCTTCTTAACAGCTCCATGACCAATTGCATTATGTCCTTCCACAATCACTTCAGTTCAAGAAGGGCTATTGGATATAGGGAATTCATTTACCATTATAAATTCATAGAGCAATCCCTCTAAAAGCTGAGTGTTTTTGGTCTTCTTATGTAGTTCATCCTGTTTTTATTTAGTCTCAAGCTCCCATCGTTCTGGTCTGCCAATAAAATCATAAATTCTATCCTCTTAAGAGTAAGCAAAGCTAAGACAGGCATCCTGAATATATCACCTTTGTTTTGATTAATAGTTCCGGCATGGTTCTCAATAGAGAAATCATAATTCTGTAAGCAAAGGGCCTGGCATGCTAACTGTCCATCAGGGTCCTTCATATGTTTTAGCCACCATAATGAGACATGATCAGTGACCACCGTGAATTGAGTTCCATACAGGTAGAGACGGAATTGTTTAATAGCTAATAGGATAGCCAGGCACTCCCTCTCAGCTATGCTATAATTTCTCTCCATCTTGCTTAAAACGTTACTGTAGTAGGTGACTGGATGATTTTCATTTTTGTCATCTTGTTGATCTAAGGATTGCTCCAACTGTGACATCACTGGCGTTGGTAAACAGTATAAAAGGCAGATTGAACCGAGTATGGATTAGTATTGGTTGAGTACACAAAGCAGTACTAAGTGAAAGAAAGCATAATCTTGTTCAGGTTTATTTGAATAGTACTCCTTTTTGTAATAGGTAAGTTAAAGGTTCTGATAACTCAGAAAATTTAGGAAAACCTGTTGGTTTTACCAACCTTTCCCAAAAATACTTTAAAAACTCTTAGATTAGCAGGATGTGATCTCTTCTTATTTGCTTCAACCTTGTTGGGAAGAGGTTAGATTCATTTCATTGATACCCAATGCCCAAGAAACTCCATCTCAGATTGGAAAAATGAATACTTTGATGGTTTCAAATATAGCAAGGCCTTCCAAAGTTGACTGAATACTTTTAAAAGGTGACCCATATGAGATGTGAACGTCTTCAAGAATAAAGTTAAATTGTCAAGGTAAACTAAAATTCAGGAAAGTTTGAGATCACCTAAAATCCCATCCATTGCTAGCTGGAAAGTAGCTGGGGCGTTAAACAATCCCTGTGGCATTCTGGTGGGCTTGAACAATATTTTGTTGCATTCAGGGAACATTTATGTCAGACTTTGGGTGCCAATTCTATTTTCCAATACCCACTTGCTAAATCCAAGGCCAAAAGTATTGGGCGCCAGCAATTAATTGAAGAGATTCGTCAATCTGAGGAAGGGGATAACTGTCCTTCTTGATAACAGCATAAAGGCGTTGGTAGTCCATCACCACTATATGGCTTCCACCTTTTTTAAACTAATAAAAGGGGAGAAGCCCAAGGACTATGGGATGGTGTAACAGTTAGAAAATTCTCAGTTCTCAAGTTCCTTTATTGCATTTAGGTTTGGCCCTAACTGACAGCGGAAAAACATTCCAACCTAAAGTTGGTTGTAAGGTTAAATAGTAGTTGGATTGGTCCAACTATGCAAAAAATCACTCAAAACAGAACCAAGACAAAAAGATAAGCAATGTGGAAGGAACCCTAAAATCAACTTATCTATTATTTAACAATTGGATTTATGGGTGGAGTTTGACTTTAAGAGCAGATCTGAACTTGCTTCTCAGGGGGTGGAACTCAAGAGAAACAATTCTAAATTAGGCTTCAGAATCTGCAGGTGCAACCTTTTATGGTTGCCATTTTGGGGGCCTCATCTGAATTATTAGTTAGGCTCTAATGAGCCTAAAGAATGGCCCAGGTGAGGCACAATTCAGCGCTCAAATACAACATAAATCATAAAATATTTTTTGTTGATTCAACTCAGGATTCAAAAATCTAAATCCAAGTCAAAATGCAACGATCAAACTAATCTGATCATTAAATTACCTCCCCCGTTTAGAGAAGGGCCCCCAGAAGAGGGGGCTGCACAGCGAGAGGCCGCCACCATGAGGGCTTCCTGGGGCTCAAGGTAACTCGCCCCAGGAAAAATCATCTGAAGAAATTCTGGGCCCCTTTTATGAAAAGCCAAACACAAATGGTAAGTTAAAACTGTGTTGCTGGGATCAGCCCACCTGGCATGAGGAAGCATGCTCAGCACTCAGCTGGGTTGCACTCCCCCTCCCACTCTTCCAATAGCAAAGGTCTTCCTATCTCACCAAGGAAGGCGCTCTCTCCAATGGAAACATGTGAGGTGCGCACAGTCCAGCGTGGCTAGATGGCCATCCCCTTACGGGGTGGACAGTCCATTGGTCAGGAAGCCCTGGTGGGACAGATACTCAGGGTGCCAACAGAATCTTTGGTGAGAGGAAAGCCCCACTGGAATTTTCAGCTAATGATCACCTCAGGTACAGGGTTGGCATAAGTCACCAGCTCCCATCGGTTCTGATTACTTAATAACCAGGACCTAATATGAACACTGAGATCAGCCAAACTGGGGATTGGTGGCATGTGAGAAACATATTTGACTTTGAAATTATGTAACAGTCAGAAAATCCCCAGTTTTCAAGTGCAGTTTATTGCAATTAAGTTTGGAACTAACTGACAGTGCCAAAACATTTCAACTCAAAGCTGGTTGCAAAATTAAATAGTAGTTGGATTAGTCCAACTACCAGAAAACTCACTTATAACAGAACCAAAAGACAAGCATGTAAGCAAGGCGGGAGGAAACCCAAAAGCAACCTTATTTCACTATAAAATAAAAGGATTGCTTGGTGGAGTTTGACTTGAAGAGCAGATCTGAACTCACTCTTCAGAGGGGGAACTCATTTGAAACAATTCTAAAGTTGGCTTTGGAATCTGCAAGTGCAACTTTTTATGGTTAACTTTTTTGAGGCCTAGCCTGAACCATTAATTAGTCTCTTATGAGCCTGAAGAATAACCCATATGAGGCACAACCCAGCGCCTAAACCCAACCAGAAAATTTTAAAATGATTTGACTCAGGATTCAGTAAATTGAGCCTTAGTCAAAATGTAATTATCAAACTAATCTGATCATTACAGATGGGAAAATAACCAAGAATACAATAGTTGTTTATGCTCAACTGTCACCTGAGCTTCTCCAACCTTAATCTTCCAAAATGTGAGGTGCAAAAAGGGCTGCATCTCCAGTCTCTACTTGATTACTACATATTAATTCTAATAAAATAGTATGCAGAAGTTGAAAAGGGATCAGAATATTCTTCTAATAATTTGTCTTCTTTATGCTGATCATTAGACAGTCTAGGACCAATGGAACGGCTAGTAAGGTTAATAGTAGGGGGCTGTTCAAGACCCATATCTCTTAAATCCCAAAAATTTTGGACATCTTATATCTTTTCACCAGTCAATAGGTAAATGAAAACAATTGGGCTATTAAGTCCACCATATATTGGGTAATCCTTTAAGTTTGCTGTTAAAACCAAAATAGAACAAGCATATGAAGGATTTAAAATCCCAGACAAGTCAAAACTTCTCTTACCAAAGGATTTTTATGTCACTGAATTTCTAATAGCTGCCCAGGGTGTATAATAACATGAATTTGAGTGTCCACAATAATTTAAGATTTGGGCGGAATCACTATGGCCTTAGGTGAATAGAGATCCATACCTTCATATCCATCTACTGATTTAGGTGGTAGTTAGACTCTAGACTCATATACATGATACTCTACCCAATTTATTTTGTGTTTCTTTTTAGATAGACATGATCAAACTTGAATTTCAGTTTTATCCTAAGGAGTTTTAAAATCATCAGCATTTGATACCCAAGGAGAGAAAGATATCCTTTGGCATAATTGATAATGGCTACTTGATCCCATAAAATTTATGTACCAAGCAAGTGATCTTAACTTGAGTATCCAAAACAATAGCGGAGGTTGTTATAAATAATTTTCCAAATTTTATAAGTAAGGATGAAGATGCTCCAATAACTCAAAAGCATAGAGGACCAACAGTCCCATACTCCATATAGTGAGGTACATCTTGAGCCATCTAAATTTGCTTCATAAGTTTAAAAGATATTGCATTAACAGGTGAGCCAATATCCACAATAGCTAGGATTAGAATCTTCTGAACCTTCACTGCTACTTAAGTCAATAAAATACCAAATTGTGGGAGCAATGAGAAGAACATAGCGTCTCATAAACTGAAGTATAAGATAAAGTAGAATCTATATTAACATCTTGATTCCCTACCACCTCCTCCACTACTGACTATATATCTCGTTCAAATCATTAGGTAAAATAGACTTATGTTGAGGCTAAGTTGGTATTGTCAACATAAATTTAACATAAAAAGTTCCTGATTAAAATAGAGAATTCACCCGGGGGACATACACTTCTGATGTAATGATGATAAAATAATATTAATACTTATAAAGGACACCCCAGACGGTTTATAGCCTCTCCTGGTGTCAGCTAGAACCGCCTGGTTTAGGATTATGGGGGTTCATGCGCCTTATACCTGTATGCAGCATGAGTGAAGGAAGGGGTTGGTGTTTTTGAACCATATAGGAACATAAGTTGATTAGCCTTCTGTTGCATGCGGTCATGTTGCCAAACAACTATGCTTGAGAATGTTCCATTATATGGTAGCAAAAATGATGGTGACTTCTTGGAGGGTGGGCGTTGTTCCTGTAAATAAATTCAATACTATAGTATGGATTGTCCATAGTGCTAATGCTACTATTAATGCCCGGAAAGATGGATGAATAGGTGATTTCATGCTGAAAGCAAACATATTTCTAGCTAAACTGAATGATTGTTCATTGCCTTGAGGAATAGGCGCATGATCTCTTTCCAGATAGCTACAGATGGCGGACATTGTTCTAAGCGGTGTACTAAGCTTTCTTATTGGCCACATATTGTGCATGAAAAGTGGGCAGCGTATGATCATTCTGCCAAGTGATACACTCTCCATATGCATCTCCATACATGTGCACATATCCTGGGTTGTATTAGTGATTGGTGTGTATCTCCAGACCATTATTTGGGTCTCCAGGATGTATGGTATGTCCATTTGATCCAAGTATTCAATCCTGGCAATTGTACTCGTGGTTTGTTTTATATGTGTTTGTGACTACTTGGTCATCAACTTCTTGCCTGTGATTTAGCCTTGAGCGTCCTCAATGACTGGTCTGGACACTTATGTGGATCTTCCACTCTGCTCTTCTCATGGCTAGTAGTATCTATTTTAAATGTACAGGAGTGACATGTGGTCCTGAAGCAGTTGGGTGAGATGCCAGATACCTAATTAATGAGTTTGGATGGTTTGGATTCTTTATTTTGAGTGCTTGTGCAAAATTTGTTTTTGCTGCTCTGGCCCAAAGTGTGTCTGGAAGGTTTGGACTAGTCACCTGGGATATCCAGGATCCTAGTATATGTGCTGCTTGTTCTACATAATTAGTTAGTCCCATACCTCCATTCCTCCTAGGGTCAAATAAGTCTCAAGGCGCTCAGGGGCTTTATGGTCAGACCAAAGACATCACCATATTAAGTCATATATTTTGTTGAAAAAGGACGATGAAAAAGCGATTTCATGGGCCATAAACCAGATTATTGATAATATCATGGAGTTGGCTATCACAACTGTCCAGTTAGACCTGTTGATGTTCATACAAGAAGGCGATGCGTTTTGTTATTTTAATTAGGAGAATCTCATCACGGTGTTAGTGTACCACCTGCCTCTACCATACATCAAGTGGCGGATAGGTCCAGCTGCTGGATTGATTGTGAAGGGAAGTTCTAGTGGGGTAATTGGTAATCTTTGCCTCCTAGGTCTGGTGGGGAGTCTTGAGGTTGTATTAGTCTGCTGACCCAAGATGGATGGCGCCCAATGGGTCAGATATTTTCCTCAAGAGTTTATTTCAGTTTTTTGGCAAATGTGATGCATTGCTGATGGTTGTGTAATATTGTATTGTTTTATCAAATATGAGAGCGTTCTGGTTGCTGGATATAGCCACCACACAGTTGTGAGCAAAAGCTATCATTTTGACAGGTGGTTGGCCCTGAACATTGATTCCATAGATGAGGGCATTTGTATTCCAGATTAAAGGATCAAGATTAAAATTGTATAGTAGAGGGATTAAAGGGTCCCCTTGTCTGATTCCCTTCTGTGGAAATTCTAGGTTAGTTAAAAACCTGCTCCACGCACAGCCATTATATCTGACTCTGTGAAAAGCATCACCCAGTTTATAAACTAAGTTTGGTAGTTTAATTTTTAAAGCAGGCCCTGAGACAAGTCCATTTCACTCTGTCATATGCTTTCTGTTGATATAAAAAACGAGCGCTCCAGAGGCTTTAGATTGGCAAACATTTGCAACTGTGTGAATGTTTTGTCCCATATGGATCTTCTGGAGAAAAATTCATATTATGATGGAGATATCACATCATTTTTAATTTCCCCTAATCGTTTGGCTATAAATTTGTGAATATTTTAGTGTCAGTATTAATCAGTGAGATTGAGTGCCAATTGGATAGGTTTAGTCTATCTTCTTTTATTAATGGAATAACTGTGCATGCTTCTTGACCTCCTGGTAGAAGGAATGTTTCCATAAAAAACTCATTCATGAAAGCTAAAAGAATATTAGAAATGGTATTAAAATATTTTTTATAAAATTCATAGGGAAGCCCATCAGGTCCAAGGCATTTCCCTCATAGTGCACCGTGCACCACTTCTCATAGTAACTCATTTGAAATTGAGTTAATTAAATTATTGGTTTGAGCTATGGTGCCAATATGTGCATTGGCAAGGTTTTTTTTCAAATTTTTGTTGGTTTGACTGTGTCAGATTTATATAAGTTTGCATAAAACCTGTATAATTCAGTTACAACTTCCTCAGGTGTTTCCGCTATGGATGTATCTTGTCTTTGGACCTGTGTGCAGGCTACTGTGTTCTTTCAGGTGTATAATTGACAAAAAAATAACTCAAACAAGTTTTTCTATCTTTTAAGCTTTTTGCTTTGTATTGAACACCTTCACAGTGTTGGTGTTTGAATCAAGGTGTTTAAACGTGCAGAAACCTCTGCCCACTTGCGTTCCCATCCAGTGCTGTACCCTGTGCATGGGACATCATTTTCTTTTTAGCACTAGTAGTGCCCAATCCAAAGAGGGTGGCCCTCCACGCATTATTATTTGTAAAAGAACAAACAAAGGGATTATCCATAAGTGAAAAATTTCTAACATGGCTCTCTTGGCTAATAGCCTAAGATGCCATATCAGATGGGGAAGTGTGGATGAGGAGATCTCCATCCAATGTATATCAAAGGACATGTGACATGGCAGACAGAATTGGAGTTGGGGCTTCAGCGGCATGGGGTTGAAAGTTGTCAAAATGAGGGTTCACCTCATTGATGAAGCCAGTAGTATGCATATCCAGAGATACTGGGCAAGTTGGAATTTGGCGTGCTTAATCAACTCTGGCACACACAAAAAGCTTTTATTTTTTGTCATGGTTGGGGGTAATTAAGGTTAAACAGTGACAGTTTTTCTGTATCCATGCATGTGTAGCCTGCCCCAAATGCAATCTCCTCAATTGTTACCTGTACATTATCAGGTAAATGGGCGGGAAGTTTGGACAAGGAATACTATTTGCAAGCGTCTCCATAACCATATGGAGGGCTTGGCGGTAAGTAATGTTGGCAGGGGCAACAGCTGCCTCAAGTGCCATCTTATTTAAGATTGTGTAAGTAGAGAATTCCTTATGAGAACGAAATTGACAATGAGGAGTTGAATCAGGTGGGTCAACAAAGGATTCTGGCCAATAATTTTAAATTCTTAGAATATGCTACCTTATCATCATTCACATTTTTGAGAGATTCAAAAAAAATTGATAGAGGAATACTTGAGACAGAAACAGGAGCTGATTGGCTGAGTCCAGGAGCAGAAGGCCCACAAAACTCAGTTAAAGCTGGTTGACCAAGGATTGAGCCAAAATCCAATTTGAAAATGTTTTATTTGGCTGATTTTTTGGCTGGCCCAGTGGAAGCTGAGGCTATGGTGGGTGTGGGAAGGAGAGGAAGGATGGAACCCCACTTGAAAACTGATTGGATTTGGCAGTGGGGCTGACACCAGAGGGAAGGGCAGTAGAAGCTGCAGCGACAGCAGGGTTAGGGAACTTGCACTTTGAGTGATCAAGTCTGAAGCATAAAGGGCAATTTGCTCGCCCATTTTCAACATGGGCCCAGAATTGGTATTCTGGGGCGGAGCGGACAATGGTACAAGAGGGAATGGCAAGGTGGGTGTCCTGATGAAAGGGAAAAATGGTTGCAAGTACCTGAGGTCCCACCAGTCAACTGGATCCATTTGGAGCCACAAACTGTAGAATGGGATCTTCGCCATAAGTAGCTAAACCCTCTAGCAGCTAATGACAAAGCTGGTTAGGGGAGAAATATCTGAGCAGCCTGGAGAACTGAACCACCAAAGTGGTGTCCACTGGAAACCAAGTATGGGGGTTGGGATTGGAGTGTTTTTACAAAATAAGCAGCACCATTGCCACGGCCTTGCATGGGCTTCACTAGAAAACCTAGATCAAAAATACCTCTAAAGGGGCGGTAATTGATAAAACTAGAGGGCTTAAAAACCGCCTGAGCCATCTCAATGATGGCAGCATTTAAATAAGGGAAAGGATTCTCATACTTGACCCAAAAACCAAAGTGCAGGTTGCCTTGAGGGAGCACCTAAGGGGCTTCTCAGAGCCGCCTGGGAGTGCATGTGGTGTTGGGCAAGGAGTCAAGGGGGAACAAAACAGCCTTTGGGATTAGGGGAGCTATCAGAGTCAGCCCAGGCGCACTTTGGCTGCAGCCAAAACACACAGGAGGAGGTGCACCACTACCCCACGCAGGAGGAGTAGGAGTCACATTTATTGACATTAGTTTGTAATGGCTTAAAAAACAAGTTTGTATTTTTTAGACTTTTTTAAGTTGGATTCAATCAAAATTGTGATCAAAACCTACAGGACAGTGTTTTCAGGTGATCAATTTCAGTCAAAGGTCGTTTTATATAGCTAAAGATGCCTTGTATCTTCTTGATGTTGTGTGTTTAATCTGGATTATTGTTGATTTCTTAAATTTTCCCAGGTGATCAGTGGTCTGAACAAAAAAGTGTTTGAAAATCCCGTGTTGAGGATATTTCCTTACCCAGGAGTAAAATAGCAAATCAGATAAAATTTCTGGGCATATTTTGAACCATCTGGTTGCTTGGATAACTGTTTCTGGTGGTGTGAAGGACACTGAAACTAGACGTTGGTCAGAGAATTTGATTTTTGTGGTTTTGAATTCATAAATTTGGTGATGAAAAATTTATGGTGCGAGTATCAGGTATATTCATGACATGAAAAAATTATTTTACCTATGTGAACATGCAGACTTTGCATGTTCTGCAGAAGAGGTGATCATTAAGATAAAGGGTCATGTAGGCCCAAGGTGGCTTTTAACATGTGAAGTTACACATTTCCTTGTGGTTCCTTCATTGTGTGTGGCCATCAGTCAGTGTCTGGGTTAATCAACAGTTCATGTCTTCCATGACAAAAGCATTTTCTGGAAGATGGAGGTGTGTCAAGGATGAGTGAAACTCACGACGCTCTGTTGTACATCCTGGTGCTTACATGCTGGCTATTGCATGCACCTCTTGGTGCCATGAGAAGGTAATGGCTATTATGCAGCCTTCCATATTTGTATTTTTATTAATGAATTTTAAAATTTTGGTTTGCATGTACTATCAACCACAGTGTTGCAACCAAAATGATATTGTTTGAAGGAGTATTTTTTCCCATTTCTCCTTCTTCTCTGTGGACAGTGGGTTTCCTGCTCTGTCAGGATGTCCATAGGTGGTTGCGCAGGAGACTCAACTTCTTGGCTAAGATGTTAAGGCCTTAAGTCCCACATGTTCAGCATCCCTATCTCTACTGAGACACCCATTGCACCTCAGGAGCGGTTAGCAGGGTCCCCAGCCCTACTCCCTCTCCCTCTTTGCTCACCTTTGCATCCTTGCTGTGGGTGCCATGTTGTTGAGTAGGCACTGGGGTATATTTAGCCCCTTTTGTTACTGCTGCTTTATTCCCTTCTTGCCTTTGTTGGCTTTCAATTTATCATTGCAGTGCGCTTGTGTGTTCTCATTGGGCACATTTTTGTCTGATGCATTCAATAATTGATTTTCAATCCTGTTTGGGTCATAATTTATAATATTGGGAGATGTGCCAAACTATTATGTGATTACTTGCTTCAAAATTGGGTTCCGCCAAATCCAGTCTGTTTGGATTGGTTTCTTTATTTTCTGTGAAATTATATTTAGCTCATTGCTTCCAGTTCTTCCATGTTTTCCTGATTTGTTTAGGTGAAATGGATGATTCCTCTAAGGCCTTTGCCTTGGATGCAGCTGACTTGTAAGCCAGTTTAGCCATTTTCTGCTCCTTTGGGAAATTGAGTCAATAATTTTATATTGTCCAAATTCTCACCAGTTGAATGCTTGTGTAAATCAGTGATTTTGCATACTCTGAGTTATCTTCACCCTTTTTACTCACAGAATTCCGTTTCTCTTAGGCCTTCTTTTATGGGACAGGCTGATACTTGTGCCCAAAAGCCTGAAAGGTGGTTGCATATGGGTAGTGCACTCTCCACTGTTGCATAGAATGATTTGTATTTTTTTCAACAATAATAAAGGATGCAATATGGAGGATTTCTTGTGAGATCCTCCAATACCTCCATGTTCAGGGAATTAATTGCAATTGCCTTCCCTGTGCTAAGGTTCAGCATCAGCTGAAATAATAGTATCTCAAATTTCTTAATTTTCCATAGGATTCCAAACCCTCCCATATATATGGTGTTTGACTACTATGCACGCTAGTGTTGTCTGAATATAGTCAAAAAATATAATTATATCTTTGGATTCTGTCCAACATGTATGTTTGGTCAAAAAAAATGTTGATCATTGGGAATGTCAATCACTACTCTAACCCTTGTGGTTTCTTTTGCTTCCTCTGCTGTCTCAAACCCAAGGTCCACCCAATCATGACAGATAGTGTAGGTTGTCATATACAAAGCTTGCAGAAATAATTTTAGTTGGGCTTTTCCAAACTTTTCCCACATTGCCAGTGCCTCTGTGCCAAAAATAATTTGATCCCATGTTTAACTGATGATAACAGTTGAGAGTTGGAAAATTCCATGTAACTGCAATACTATACTAAAAATTCATAAAACCCACAGGGTGCACCACCTCAAGTTTTTTTACTTTGGTTTTTGTTGATTCTTGTGCACTTAGTGCCTTTGGGCAGTGCAAATCTAGGTCCACTACCCTTTACCACATTTGCCTAATCCTGTCCTTGTTTATTGAATGCGCTCATCTCATCTGGTATTGATTATCAAATTGTTCTGTTTGAATCAAATTGTTGGACATTCTCTTTCTCAACTTAAGAAAAAGAATGTTAAAGGTATTAGGGCTCCCAAATCTACTACTATGATTGGCCCATCACCTGCCCAATTTTCAAATAATATTGGGGATATCAACGCTATGAATACCCACAATGAAAAGACCTTAGTGGATTCTCGGTGGAATCCTAACAACGGGAAAAATATGATTTATCATAAAAATTGGCTTAAAAAGGTAATAGTTAATAATAGAAATACTAGACTCCTCAGTCAAATCTGAGGAGTATAATATTGCATGGATTGGAACCTCTGCAAGGCAAGAAGATTTTACCCATTGATGATTGGGTGCGAGTTAACCAATCATTACCATCCAAGTCTAACCACCACCAAGGTGTAAAGATTTTACTCGCTGGTGATTGGATACAATTCATTAAATTGTTACCGCACAGGTCAGTTTTACCTCCAAAATTTTTGTCTTCGATCTGATAGGCTAAAAGCCTATATTTCCTAATTTAGATAACTGAGCTTTGCATTCTTTTGCTTTGAATACCCCTGGTCTCATAACTTGAACTAGTTTAAATAGGAAAAACTAGTATCAAAAAGGACCTTTCCTGGTTTTTCCCTGCCTGAATAATAAAAAACATAAAAAACTTTAATAAGTGCTATTTTATACTTTTATTAAAAAGTAAATATCTCACTTAAATATATTATTTGTGGCACCCATTGGTGGATCCCACAAATTGGTGCTCACTACAGGGGTCAAGCCCCCTGAATACTTTGATAAGTATTAACAAAATGGAGACTGCCAATGTGAGCAGCTCTCTGACTTGCAATTAGTTGCTCTCGAGAAGCAACTAGCCAGCTCTTTCTCTCATCTCAAAGAGCTAGAGCAGCGGCTGTTCAAATTACTAATGAAGGACAGATACACCCCCTGTGAAGGGAGTGTTGCCTCTTTCTTGTACGTTTATAAAGCTGTGATGGATGGCGCCACTGAAAAACAAAAAGTTCAGTACATTCTTCCTTGTTTAAGCCGCCAAGCTCAAGAGTTGATCATCCCTCACTTGGATCCTCAGCACACCTGGCCAGAGGTCAAGAAGGCCCTCTTGGCTGAATTTGGGTCCAAGCAGAGCTTACACCGGGCAAAACAGGCTTTCATGCGCCTTGCCATTTATGAGGGTGAAACCCTCTTTAATTTTGCTAAGTGGTTCTATCTCACTGCTCAAAGGTTGGCTACGTCTAACTTGCTTACCCTGGATGACGCTATCACCGCCATCTTAACAGGGTTAGCTTCACAACCCTCTCTCACCAAGCATATCATCTCAGTGAAACGCCACTTCACAACCTTTTGTGACATAAAAGAGGCTTTGTTAGACTTTGCTCATATTCCTTTAGAGGAGCTGGAGCCTGCTGAACAGTTGGAGGTGAGGCCACCTGTGCCTATCCTCCCCACAAAACCTGCTTCTTTGGTGCGACTTAATATGGACATTCCTTGTTCATTCAAAATTGAGATCCTCTGTGGTTTCTCCTTCAGCTCAGTCCATAGGTTCGCGCTTTAAGGGTATGTCCTCCAGGACTACTGGGGTTGAAAAAATGCCGGTTAAAGAAAAGCCAATTACCCCACCTCTAGTGGCTGTCTCCCCCATTTCAATTACAACCTTGCCCACGGTTGAGAATATCCCTGAGGCCAACTCTGAGGGGTTATGATAACGTTGGGTACTATTTGTTGAGAGCTCCTACGGAAGTGGAGGTCCCTGATCACCTAAACGCTGGAGGAGTAGATGAAGCTACCATACTTGAGGATACTTACCTCTGTCAAGTTCTAGGGGAGCCCATCGATATTGATACTGCCAGTGACACTGATGGGGTGTTGTCTCACATTATTTGCCCTATCCAGCATGGCCATACCATGCAATCCATCCAGGAATATTACCCTGAGACCGCGTGCAAATTAACCTCCCATTTCCATCTTAAGGAGGTCTTAGCATTATCGCCCACTTCTAGGGGATACTTATGAAGGTTGAAGTGGTTATCCAAAAGGTTCAGGTGATGGCTATCCTAGATACAGGTTCCCCGGTGAATGTAATCTCCTCCAAGTTGATGAAAAAAATTCAACTTGCACCTGACTTGGAGTACACCCAAGACTATGGAACTGCTGGTCCCAACAACACCCGCGCACTGGGTGCTTACTCATCCCTTCCCACTTGTATTGGTAAGCTTATTCTATCAGCCCCCACAGTGGCTTTGAATAATAACGATTATGATATGCTCATAGGAACTCAGTTTATGATTGAGTATGAAGGCATCATCAACATGAAGCAAGAGTCCCTATCTTTAATGAACTATGAAGTTCCATTAGTTTTATCCAACAAAGAATTCATCAAGTATAACTACCCCTGCCTAGTTGAACACCCCTCTTACACTTTGCCTTATGTCAACTCTGGGCGCAACACTAAGAAATCGCCTGATTCAGTGGAGGCTAGCAATGGTATTCCAAATTTTGTGGCAGATGAGGTGATGATTAAGCCAGGTGAACTATGAGTGGTTGACATGAAAATCACATCCCAAAACCCCTCCAATCTCTTAAGCAAGGCCAACTTCAAAGGAAAAGTTCAGGCTCCCAAAGTACATCCTAAAAAAGAGAAGTCTACCCCTAAGGCTGTGGAGGCAGCCGTTACTCATCCCAAGGCTCAAGGGAAACGTTCTCCCAAGGATGCTACCCCTCGCAAATCTTGGTCTAAACCTTTGTGCACTGGGGATGAAAAATTATATGTTGGAAAGTCTAGTCAAGCAAAAACACTGACTAAAAAAGACCAAGCTGCTAATGAGCTCTGAGCTCCTCTGCCATCTTTCAAAGTGTCAGATAGGGTTCTATATTACCGCAATCACACAACTCCCCAAAGTGGCAAACTTAAATCAAATTGGGAGGGGCTTTATACCATCATACATAAGAGAGGAGATGAGTATTCTATAAAGTCTTTGGCTACAAGAATTATCATAATCTGGGTACATGGTCACTTCCTTTGACCCTACACCCCTTCCAACATCCTTGAGGGGGCAATGTCAGACATTCTCTTTCTTGACTTAAGAAAAAGGATGTTGGAGGTATTAGGGCTCCTGAATCTACTACTATGATAGGCCCATCACCTGCCCAATTTTCAAATAATATTGGGGATATCAACGCTATGAATACCCACAACAAAAAGACCTTAGTGGATTCTTGGTGGAATCCTAACAACTGGAAAAATACAATTTATCATAAAAATTGGCTTAAAAAGGTAATAATTAATAATAGAAATACTCTGACTCAGTCAAATTTGAGGAGTATAATATTGCATGGATTGGAACCTCTGCAAGGCAAGAAGATTTTACTCATTGATGATTAGTGCAAGTTAACCAGTCATTACCATCCAAGTCTAATCACCACCGAGGTGCAAAGATTTTACTTGCTGGTAATTGGATACAATTCATCAAATCGTTACTGCACAGGTCAGTTTTACCTCCAAAAAATTTTTGTCTTCGATCTGATAGGCTAAAAGCCTATATTTCCTAATTTAGATAACTGAGCTTTGCATTCTTTTGCTTCAAATACCCCTGGTCTTAAAACTCAAACTAGTTTAAATGGGAAAAGCTAGTATCAAAAAAGGACCTTTCCTGGTTTTGCCCTGCCTGAATAATAAAAAACATAAAAAATTCTAATAAGTGCTATTTTATACTTTTATTAAAAAGTAAATATTTCACTTAAATATATTATTTGTGGCATCTATTGGCGGATCCCACACAAATTATTTACTAATAGGTGATATTAATTGGTAATAAAGCAAGATAATTAAGTATAGTAACAGAATAAATTATGTTCATTGATGCCTACAAATTGAGATAATAGAAAGGTGGTTTTTTAAACTTAAATTCAAATCAGTTCTGCCATGGTTTATATTTTAATGAATATAATTTGTCTAAATTATGAGAATTAAGGCTTGAATTCACTAGAATAATATGGGAATAGTTTGGTTTTACACATATAATTTATTTCATAATTTTGGCTTATTAGTTGGGTTTACATTCTTATGTATCCTATTTTAACCCTCTCAAGTTGGAATTCTAACTTGTTTCTGGTTGCCCCATCCTGCGTTCCCACTATTTTTGGGTGCACTCACCAGATAGGCCAATCTCAAATAGATGACATTTTTGCTTCATTTTTATTTAAATTTAATGTATTTTGGCTGGGTCATTTTAGTTCTCAAGCTAGTCAGTAATTTGTTCAGAATCATGCAGATGTTGAACCCACGCTCACTAGGTGCCATAAGCTGCAAACTATTGGCCTTGGAAGGTGTGGGGCCATTATGAGGTTCTGATGGACTTGTCAATCTCACCACACCTTGATGTGGTTGTGGGCACCAGTGGAGATGCCAGTAAGTGCATATCGCTGGTAAGTGGATACTTCCTGGGTCCAAACAGGTGGCTGGAGGCCAGCAGAGTGTTGGCCGTTACATCAGACCTCTTCCCAAATTGGGAATTAACTGAGTAACCGCCAGGACCTTCCATTGAAGTGTAGGTCAATTAGTCTGACTTCAATGGCTGATAACTTTTATCAACCTATTCTGCCATTTGATCGAGGAAACTTTCTTCCAGCATAAGGTTATATATATTGGGATGGGCAAGATGGGTCTTGAGAACCTAGTTTGTTGCACCTGAAAAGCCTCACCTTTATGTTGACCTCTCTTTTCCCACCAAATTGGAGCATCATTTTAAGCAGTTTTGGGCTGATGACAGGTTCCATTACATAGGTACACCAGATCGCCTTCTTTGACTCTATTGCACTACTCTGGGTCAGCTAGAGGGGGTAGATCTTTTGTGAGCCCACGCCAGCAGAGGAGTTTTGATTAGAGATTTCTTAATATACCAGATATGATTTAAGTTATGCTTCAGGCTTGTCATGTGAATTTGAACTTTGGTGCATGGTTCTAAGGCTGAAATTACTGCTGTGATAACATTATCCAAATTATTTCTCTAATTATGTCACCAAAGGTTGAACATTATCATAGAAACAAATAGCAAAATCAGAGGGACTTTCTCTCTTTATAACCAGATGCTCATAAAAACCTGCTTTTTGGTTCAAAAGGTTTTGGTCACTTCCAAATTCCTTTATCAGAGCGGTTTAACTTGACTCCAAGATTGGCACTCCTAAAGGTGATGGGTCATTATCTCACTGAGACACTATGTAAAAAGGAATGAATATGTTTAACCTTTTAATAATTGGTTGCTTCTCCCATTGCACTCTCATAGGCGTGCAAAGATGAAGCAATATTCTCCTGTCCTTGGACAATTTTTTTCTTTAAAAATAGGTTTAAAAGAAGAAACTTCCAGGGTTGGTAAAATTTTAATGACAGCAACCACGCTAGGAGAAGAAAGTTCAAGGTCAGTTTATGTCAGTGGAGCTGGTATGAAGATTTGTATTCAAATAGTTCTCATTATTCTTCAATTTCTCTCCAAATTCGAATTTAAATAGGATGATGAAGCCTTTTGAGTGAGCTGATCTTTCAATTTTTGATTTTCAATTTGATGTTCTCATAATTAAGCTTCACATTGGCTTAATTGCTCTAAGGCGGTTACATTTGTCATCTAATTGGCTTAGATGTCTAACTACTTTGGTAAATGCAGTAAATTTATCCATTTCTGCGGAAAAGGCACTCAAAGTAACTTGAGGGTTAAAGGGACTCCCATCAAGGTGGACCTTGCATCCAATAGTTACCCTTTCTAATTGAGACTTCAAAGTTGCTATAACTTTGGATATAACTTCTCGCCATGAATCATTATCTCCATTGCAGTAATAGCTGGTCCTGGGGGTCCTGGAGGCCCGGGGGTCCTTGTCTTCCATCTGACCCAGAAGAACCCTCAGGCCCCTGGGCACATGAGGCCCTTTCTACGACATCTTGTTAGGTTAATTCCTGATAACATTGCTGCAAAGATTATAATGTGACTTGAATTTGATTAATCCTCTGAGCCTAACTAACATCATGTTCTTGAACTGTTAATTAAATAGATTATCAAGATACCTATAGATACCACTGTCAATTAAGGTAAGTTGCATTTAATCTTAATTTATCAAATGCCAGTTATACAGAATAGCAGATTTATTGTCATGAACATAGGCTGAAGCAGTATTATAAAGGTTTATCACTGCCAAGTATAATTTAAAAGACATTCCTAATTGTCTTATTAACTTGTAATGATGTACACCAAGGCCTGAAGGTAATTCAATGCAGGATATACAAAATGGTGAAGATACCGATCTGTATCAATCATTAACTCATTAGCTAAAAATTGGTTCTATTCAAACAATATTTGCATTGTAGATGGTACCGCGGAATCCCTAGAACAGAGAGAATGATTACCCTCAGAATAAATTCCATTAAGCAACTGTTGAAATGTATTTCTAATAGCTTTGACCTAAACTTGATTCTGACGCTGATTAACATTAAAAATTAATTCTAAAGTATCCTGGAACTACAAGGCTGCAGGCTATAGAGGAGTAACTTCATAACTAGATTTATTAACCCAGTTAGTAACCCTTCTGTAATGATTGTGAGTATCATTTTGAAGATCATTGTTCACCATAGCATGATAGGCGTTTACACTTGTAACAGCTTAGAGCCCCTATAGTGAGCACTACTTTTTTCAGGACATGGGAAAATAGATAACTGGCCAAGTTTAATATCTCTCAAGGTGACAGGAAAATATTCAACTGGCCAATAAATGAAAATAAAGATACTTGAAGGTGTAATTTCTAGACAGGATATTCTTTAATGAGGTATGGTTTAAGAAACATTTAACTAAATTAACAAAAAAAACTGTAAGACAAAAAAGTGATGTTTATTTTAGTTAAGAATAATATATCTATAGAAATACAGGATTGTCATTGACAAGGTGGACTTCTAATATCTCTTTGTATAGGATCTTCTATAAACTGAATCAGGATGATAATTGAGTAGATTTCAGAGAGGAGATTGGAGATGGGCCATTCACAACAAAAGTTGTCACTTCAGGGATATCTGAATGTTTTTAACACTTGAGGATCAGGTTGTCAGGAGAGTGTCTATAACTACAATTCCAGCAAGATGGTGCACGGTGTACAGTCCCAACGCTAGGGAACAAGTCGTCAGTACTATGGTGAGCATAGCTCTGCAGATGGTGCTGGACTAAAGTGACTAGAGCGAGGGTGTTCAATGTGGTATAGATAAATAGTTATCAAACAAACAACAAGGCTTGGGTGAACCCCAAAGTGGAGCTCATATCCAAGCGGTAATTTGGGCTGGAGTGCAAAGATGCCATGGTCTGGAGGGGACCAGGGCGGCCTAGCAGTGCACCAGATGTGATAGTTAAATTTGTGAAAATAAAATGGCTAACGTTGGTAGAAACCCTTAAAAGAGGTCAGCGCAAAGATTCACAAAAGTTAAAATAAAAAATGTATACTAACGAGGGGTCTTATTAATGAGTAAGATGACCAATGAGGAAGATTGGTCTTAAAGAATCATACTAAAACAATCTTGAGGGAATCTTCAATCAAATGAAAGTGGTGCTAAGCCCAGGTGCACCAATAAATGCACGCTTCCATTGGTAAGGATACTATAGCTAGAGATTGACTGAACTTGAGTTATCAATTGAAGGCAGAGGCTGACCCAAGTTGTAAATTTTAAAACTTTAGTGGGGTTTGAAACCTCATTTTCCTAACAACTGAATTAAACCATCATGGTTAATAAGGTAATTAGTCTAAGGGATGGATACCCCAGTGGTAGAATATGGACCCTCTACCACTGCTTCCTGAGTTTGATTCTGGTAAATGAACTTTGGGTAGGGGAAAATTATGACTGTGTTGTCATTGTGCACCAATGCCCAAACCAAGATAGCAAATAGCAAGGTGGTCCATGGATTTTATGGCTTTCATATGCCATGCATGGAGGTTTTCCAGGTTTTATCCTCCTTTCCCATTGATTAAAATCCCCTTTATCCTTCTTTAGTGTGGTATTGTCCCCAGGTCAGAACACCTCAAATAAAATCAAGAAGGTAATTATCCCGTTTCAACGCCAGTTCAGTAACAGGGGGCTGGGCATCACACATTTTACCTGGACCAACCTGGGCATATCTGGCCTGCACCCAGCGTTGGTAAAAGGTGTTCTTTAGTCAGGGAGGTCCCGCGTCTTGACCTTTTAAGAATCCTGACGCCCAGCCTTATCTTGGCAGTTGGTTCCCTCAATTAAGTCATGAAAATATGACATTACCCTCTTTGTCATGGTTGGATGACTTAATAGTGGGAACTGATGCTAAAGATAAGGATGGGTGACAGGAGTCTCAGAAGGTGAAATTTCAGGCTCTTCCTGACCTGAAACATACCTTAGATCAACGCTGGGTGCAAGCCAAGCATGCCCAGGTTGATACTAATGGGGTGAAAAACGCCCAGCCTCTTATCTCAGCCCAGGCACTGAAACAAACAATTTACATTACAAATGAGACGGTTCAATTCAGTTTATTGGAGAGCAAGGGTTTAAATCCCATTCAAGTTATGAAATTTTAAGATTGGGTAAAATACGGCTTCAATCAATTACTTGAGTGAAGGCACTTTTGGTGTATTCTATAAAAACAGATGGAAGTGTCTGTTTATTGGAGCGTCAAGGCTTGGGCGCACTTCCGCAGAACCTATTTCTCTGACCCAATTTAAATATGTTTTTTGTGACAAACATTCCTCGTTGGTCAACTTTCTTAAATAAATTTACCCATTTTTTTACATTTTTTACAAATGGTTCCTGGGGTGAACTTGGTGGTGGACCTCTTCAGGGAGGTCTCCAACTATGTGGGCCACTACCTCTTATCACAATTTACCCAAATCCCAGGTGCTCCCTTGGGCCGCCCAGGTCCCCTCCATATCGAGGCACCCAAGTCTACTGGCGCCAAATTACACTTGATTATGGACTCCCCTCTGGGGTACACTCAAGCTGTGATGTTTCTTACTTACCTGGTACTATATGTTGCGCTTTACACCCTTGCCTGGGGTACCTTTTGCACAGGCACCGTTTGAGGTGCCTTCTTTCCCATTCTCCTAATGGCTAGTTCCCTAGCTATGTGGGTTTGCATCCCACATCACCTGTCTGGGAATGAGAGAGTTACAGACACTCTCTTGACACTCTTTTTCATGTTTGGGTTCCACTCCCTTCCTCTAGGAGCATCAACCAAGGAAAAGTTCTTGTGGGAAGGGGTCAACTTCATGGCAGCAATGGCTTGCCTGGACTTGGATTCTGAAGCCTTCAAGAAATTCTGGTGGAATTCTTCAATTAGACCTTGGGCATAGGCTCAGTCAGCACTGAGACCCAACTGTTCTCTGCTACATCAAATCCCTTCCAAGATATAAGATACTTGAGTCTTCCATTTATCTTACAGGAGGCTATAATTTCCTCCACTTCCCACTCTAGCGCCTCGTCCATGGAATAAGCCTCAGGAGCCTTTAATGGGGGCCCTCAAACAATGTAAGCTTGCTTTCATAGAGACTGAAAAGGTTTGAAACAAGGGGGTGATCCAACTGTATGAGGCATATGTAAGGAGAGTGTCTATAACTCTCCTGTCCCTAGCGTGGAGGTTCTGTAAGTCCCAGAGAGCGTCCCCTGTGCATAGATTGGGCTCTTTTCCCATTTCTGAGTAAGAAGGTACTGAAGAGGGTGGCTGTACCCCTCATTACTCAGGGCGACCTCGCTCACATGGTAGATGAGCGCTGGGTAACAGCCCTCCCTCTTTGGATCCCTCCCCTGGTACCCACCTTCACCTTGGCAGAAATAGTACATATGATCGGGGAAATTTGTTAAGATTGCCAAAATGAAGTTAGTTGTCCAAAATCAAGAGGGAATAGCCTGATGATTGGATCCCATATATTGTTGAAAAGGGACAAAGACTGATTCATTGGCCAGAATTTCCAAAGGTTTCAATTTAGCCAACACCATGATTGAAAAATTAACCCCCTACCAAAATCATCAGGGAGGATCCTTGATGTGCAGGTCTTATCATCAGACACCATTAATAAGGGTTCAAAGCTCCCTTCTGGAAAATTGGGTGTTGCAGATAATGCATCATTTTTGAGTGTACAAATGGCACAGTGACTGGGCATGGGTAAGTTGGGTATCCTGAACCCGTTCCCAACCAAATTTGGACCACTCCTATGTGGGGTGGCCTTGGGGGATTCCCACTGCTTGTTGGGCCTTAACGCCATTGTGCCAACTGTTATAAATGCAGTTGAGCCTCAGTTTGGGCATTTGAGGTCAAACCAACAGTAACTCAGTCTGCCACCAAATCCTTTGATGTTGGTTCCCCAGTGAACTTATCTGCCCCCATTCCCAAATAATTCACCAGTTAGGTCGAAATTGAGGGTCTTGATCCTGGCTTGTCCCTTCATCAATCAACCACTATTTTATTTTAGTTGCATCACACTGAGAGAATTGTTGGTCAATTTTATTCACTTTCTTTTGCAATAAAATTTTGCCTCAAAAAACAATCAATTTTGATTTTTTTGATTCCCTTCTGGCCACATTCCTAATGGCTTTTCTCTGGTGGCCCGCAGCCTGTATACTGGATGGGCTTTACCAGTACTAATGGTCACTATAGCCCCTACCGTTGTAAACTGGATTCAGTGAGCTAGATACTTCTGGCAAATTTAGCCCTGTCATTATGAACTTTCACCAACAATATACTGGGATCTTGTAGCCTTACATCTACCATTTTCAAGCAAAGATCCACCCCCTTGTCTCCCCAGTTGAATTAACCCATCTACTGGTGACCTTAATGGAACCATACCTGTGGTACCACACCCTGCAACAAGACCTTCAGGGTCTGGGGAGGCCCCATTTTGGTTTGTTCTTGGGATGCTATTCACTATTGTCTTACACAACGATTTATTGTTTCCCAATGCCCAGCTCCATACATTGTCATTTGTGTAGCAATGCCTCTGGCATTCTGGCTTGCTTTTTTGGTGCTTATGCACCCCAATTAGCAGGACAGTCTAAACTTCTTCTTCCATTTTCATGACAGGTTCACAGTGCGCAGTGCCAACGCCAAGGAACTAGTCGCTAGTACAAAAGTTACTAGAGCACAGCAGAGGGTGCATGAGCTATAATAACTTAGGCTGAATAGGGTCATCATTAGAGGTAGGAACCAAAAGGGAGCAACGCGGTGCATGAAGTTGGAAGGTATAAGCGTCCTAAGTTGGAGGGAACCTGGGTGGCCCCATGGTGCATGGAAGGATAGATTTATCATTGTCAAAATTGAATGGTTGATGTTGCATGAGACCTTCTCAAAGAGGTCCGCACATAGAAACTTCCAATATAACATAAATATAAATGGTGTACTAAATGGGGTTTTACTGTAAGGGAAGTCAACCAACAAGAGAGATTGGTCTAAACAGAAGATATTTTAGGTAATTTTTAAAAACAATCAATTGAGGGAAGTGGGTCTAAGCTGAGGCATGCCAATAGGCACATGCTTCCAACAGGCAATACACTATACTGGGTAATGACCAAACTTAGGTAATTAATAGTAGGAGAAGCTGACCTGAGATGGAAATTTCAAAAACCAAACGGGTTTTGAATCCCCATTCACCCAAAAACTGTGCAAACCTTTTTTCTCCTTTACAAAGCTAGTTTACTTTAATGGTCCTTCTCTCATAAAGAATTAAACATTGATTGCATCCATAGGACCAACTTGGGCATATTTTGCCTTCATTTAATGTTGGTCTATGGTATGCATGAGGTCAGGGAGGCCTGATAACTTCACTTTCTTGGCCTCCCTGCATGAATATTTGCCTCTCACATTGGTGCTAAGGATGATGTCATTTTCCAACTATGACATTACCCTCTCCTCCTTTTGGGGCTCAAACTCCCCTCCAGGGGCTTGCGCCAAAGAAAAGTTCTTATGGGCTGGGGACAGCTTCATTGCTGCAACAGTTTGCTTTGGTTGAGATCCGGTGGCCTGGGGAAACGCTTGTGGAAAGCTTCAATCAGGTCTTGGTCAAGCACACAGTCGCATGCTGGTACCCAAATGTTCTCCATTGCATTAAATCCCTTCCAAGATACCAGGTACTCAAGTCTTCTCTTTACTCTGCGGGAGGCTATTGATTCCTCCACTTCCCACTCTGGCACCTCATCCATGAGATAAGCTTCAGGAGACTCTGATGGGGGCCCTCAAACAACATCAATTTGCTCTCATGAAAGACTGAAAAGATTTAAAACAAAGAGGGAAGACCCAACTGGTATGAGGCGTGGTCCACCTATCTAACCACGCGGTAAGGGCCAATCCTCTTTGGTCCCAGCTTTTTACATGGTTGCTTGATAGGGATGTTATGAGCATCAAGCATCATGAGATCCCCTTCTTTGTAAGCTGGACCCACTTGGCGCTTACCATCAGCGTTCTCCTTATACACTTGCAATGCTGCCTCCAAACTGGTAGAAAACTCCTGGTGTACTTTCTTAATAGGCTTGGCAAAGTCCACCACCGCTTCAACCTTTAGATTCACAGCTGGGTTCCATGTTAAAAGTGGGGTTAAACCCATGGTTGGCAAAAAATGGAGAACAACCAATAGAAGAACGCAAAGTTTGTTGTAACTAAACTGGGCCATAGGAAGGTGAAAAACACAATTGGAGTGATCCGCAGCAGTGTAACACTGCAGAAACTGTTTAAAGAACTGGTTCATTCATTCAGTCTGCCCATCTGATTGGGGGTGATAGGCAGTTGAATGGTAGGGGAGAATCTGAAGAGCCTTACAAACTCTTCCCAAAAGACAGAGGTAAACTGAAGTCCCCAGTCACTAATAATTTCTTGGGGAACCTCATGAAGCGCAAACACATGAGTAAATTAGAGCCTAGCCATCTCAGCCACAATATTGTTGTTCTGCAAGGAATGAAGTGGGCAAACTTCATAAAATGGTTCACCACCACCATGATGACATCATAACCATTTGAAACAGGTAATTCCACAATGAGATTCAACAATAAGGAATTTCAGGGCCCATCAGCCTTAGTACTGGTACCAACAACCCAATAAAGGTTAACAATTTAGTTTCATTTGATTGCGGATCAGTAACTCTTTACAATACCATCCCACCTGAGCAGGTAAGCCCTTCCAATTGTAGGGCCGTTATATTAACTTCAAGTTCTTTGCTTTCTCAGGATGACTAACGGTGATTCCATCATGATGGTCCTGGTTAATTTCTAGGCAAAGTGGTCCAGCAGGAACCCATAGGTGCCCCTAAAACCACACCATATCATCCTTTACATGATAACCCCTGGTTAGATCCTCTTGATTTAGAGCGCTCTTAGCAATTAACATAGTATATTCAGCTGATAACAGCTGATAATGGACTACCTTTCTGAACATACTGTATTCTTCCATATTTTCCAGAGGTGCAAGCACCAGCATTTTGGCCATGGAAAAGGAAAGTAGAGATATAACCTTACCTGGAAAAATCATCAAATGGGTGTTATGGACCTTTACCTCCTTTGGATCAGGAGCTAAAGCAGGGTTTCAGCTCAAAGCATCTGCCAACCCATTCTCCTTGTCCTTGGTGAACTCATAAGAAAATGCAGATTGGGCAAGGGTCTCATGCCAATGGGTCTGAGTGGAGTTAAGACATGAGGAGATGGTAGTACAGTAAGTCAAGGTGATCTGTACATACCTGAAAAAGGTTGTAAAGAGCCATGAAAGTGGTGATCCCATAAGTCAGCACCTCCACCACTGCTAGTAATTATTTGTCAGAAATGACATAATTTAACTCAGGCAAAGCATTTCATAGAAAAATATTTCACCGGATGCTCTATCCCATCTTCACCTACTTTCAATAAGGCAGCCGTTATGGTGAATTTGGAGGCATCAGTAGACACAATGAACTCTTTTGAAGGATCCACATGACGAAGGACTGAAGTGGACAACAGGGTGCACTTTACTGCTTGGAAAGCATCTTCCAAAATGGGGACCACTGAAGCACTATTTCACCACTGGCCTTATACAAGGGTGTGGCCACCTCTGAAAGATTGGGCATGAAATTCTCAAGGAACATACACTTCCCCAAAAAACTCCTTAATTCTTTACCTGAAGTGGGGTTTGAGCCACTCCTGAATTGCCTTCTCCTTGTCTGGAGTTATCATATGTCCTTGATCAAACATGACTTTGCCTAGAAAAGTGACATGGGACTTGAAAAACTCACATCTATCAATCTTTAGAGTAAGGCGGGCTGCCATAACCTCTCCACCACTTGCCAAAGGTGTACTGAATGAGACTCAAGATCAGGGGAAAACACCAGGATATCATCCATGTAGGCAACTGCACATACCCCCAGAAAGTCCCTCAACGCTGCATCAATGAGGAGTTGAAAAATAGCAGGGATATTCTCAAGCCCAAAGGGCATAACCTGAAACTGTAAAATCCCTTTTCTGGTGTGGAATACGGTTAACCACTCTTGTCCCTTTTTAATCCAAATCTGATTGAATGCATTGAGGCAATACAACTTGGAGAAGACCTTCGCCTTCTCTACATAGCAGCAATCTGAAAATAAAGGGATGGGATGGAGATATGGTACAGTGACGTTGTTGAGGTTCCCTTAGTCTACGCATGGGCATAGAAAACCATCAGCCTTCTAAACAAAGAGAAGTGGGGAGCATACAAGGGAGGTACGCTGAAAAATCATGCCTTTGGCTAATTGCTCCTTAATTTACATATCTAAAGCCTCTTCCCCCCAGACAGTCAATGGGTAATAAAAAGAAGAAGATATATGCACCAGATCCACAGTGAGCTTGAACTCACAATCAAACTTGGAATGATCAGGTAGTGCATTAGCTGAAGCCGCATCAAAAAAAGATTCCAACTCCTCCAAACAGGAAGTTAGGGGAGCCTCCACAGAGGGCTTCATCATTAAGGCAAGACTGAGGGTGTGGATGTTGGGCCAGTAGGCAAATTGCCCTGGAAGTTAGCCTCAGACAAAGGAACAACAAATGTGCGACCACTTTTAATGTGAGGGATAAGGTATTTTCTTTCAAGTTAGTCCTGACATCAAAATTTCGCCACCACACTACATCCAAAATAATGGAGTACAAGAGGTTTTTTATAGCTTGGAAGTGGTCAGACAAATGATATTTGCCAACTTGATAGTCCACTGAACTCTGAATTCTCAGTGTAAGAATATAATGGGACGCCCCTCCTCTAACCATACCACCTGGTACATAACTCAGCTTGAGATAGTCGGCTAGGCTTTGGTCCATAAAATGTTCAGAGACACCAGTATCTCCCAAAATAGTGGTGTTGAACTTTCCCAGTGGAAGGAAAGGGTAGCAGTCATCAGAAAATACCCCAAATGGTCTTTATTTAAAGCTGAAAACGCCAGTACTTCACCAACAAACTCTTTATCTGGAATTAACATGTCACCCTGGTATGTTTTTGAATCAAAAAATGGAGAGGGATATTTGGCCACTCTTACTACTGAGACCACATATCCCACCATATCTTCAGCAGGGGCATAAACATTTTATATTGTAAACGCAGTTCCTTTTACACCTCCTGAGTGCTGTGGATCATGGAAGAGGTCAAACGGGGGTTTTCTGTGGTAATTTGATACACAGGATTAGGTTCCATATCAGAGTTATAAGAGAGCAAATATGGTTTTGAGGTATATATGGTGTTTTCATTTATACACGCGTTTTTAAATGTGGATGACCCTATTCCTATAATAGCAATGGATTGCCCAACATAATCCAAGGACATCCCCCAGGCCCATTTCTAAAGATTTTCCAGCATCATCTGAACGTGCTGCTGAAGTAAACCCCATTTGTTTAAATCGATTATATGAATTACACAGAAAGTCAGTGAATCACGACTTCCAAACCATGAAGCATCTGTATCCACTGGGTACAAGCAAGAAGGGTGGATACTTTCCAGTTGGAGGCAGCCAAAATGATGCCAAGATGCTCCAACCTTTGGGAAAAAGAGAAAACAGCGGTGCAGCTGACCACAGCTGAAGCTCACAGCTGGTGCACACCATTTACGCTTTGTGAAAGTCCCACACAGAAAAAGTTTGTGCACATAAGATAAAGTGGGTTGGTTGATAAATGTAAGGAGATTGTCTATAACTCTCCTGTTTCTATCATGGAGGTTCACGGTGCACAGTGCTAACGCCAAGGAACTAGTCGCTAGTATAAAAGTTACTAGAGCACAGCAGAGGAGCATGAGCTATAATAACTTAGGCTGAATAGGGTCATCATTAGAGGTAGGAACCAAAAGGGAGCAACGCGGTGCATGAAGTTGGAAGGTATAAGCGTCCTAGGTTGGAGGGAACCTGGGTGGCCCCATGGTGCATGGAAGGATAGATTTATCATTGTCAAAATTAAATGGTTGATGTTGCATGAGACCTTCTCAAAGAGGTCCGCACATAGAAACTTCCAATATAACATAAATATAAATGGTGTACTAAATGGGGTTTTACTGTAAGGGAAGTCAACCAACAAGAGAGATTGGTCTAAACAGAAGATATTTTAGGTAATTTTTAAAAACAATCAATTGAGGGAAGTGGGTCTAAGCTGAGGCATGCCAATAGGCACATGCTTCCAACAGGCAATACACTATACTGGGTAATGACCAAACTTAGGTAATTAATAGTAGGAGAAGCTGACCTGAGATGGAAATTTCAAAAACCAAACGGGTTTTGAATCCCCATTCACCCAAAAACTGTGCAAACCTTTTTTCTCTATTACAAAGCTAGTTCATTTTTACACTCCTGCTCTCATACAGGGCCAAACTTTACTTGCATCTTGTTAAAATCTTAGGCTTTGTTAGTTTCTCGCTTTTGGCCCTAGATTTCAACTGCACAGATTCTTGGATCCTTGCGTTGATTATTTGATTGAAATTTAGTAACTGGGGCAAAAATAGTATGATGACTTTTATTAGAGTTGAACCCCAAAAAGCCACGTTGAGTGTGTTGTCCAACTCTAGACAGGTGCTTCTTCCTCTTGAAGATATTTTGATACTGGTAGGGAACACTTCTCCCATTCCTTTTTGCAGATCCAAGCGGAAATTTTGATAAATCAACTTAGGGATATCTGATCCTTGCACTCTTCTCTTAAGAGTAATGTTTAAACAAACATTGTTAAACAATAAAGTTATTATCAAGTTTTAATTTTCTTTTATTATAAAATAATTTGGTATTTTTTAGTTAGAATCGGCACACAACTTTTCAGCTGTCCTCTTGGAATTATTTGTGCTCCTATACTGGTTTGACCCTCAGTGTTAGGCACTGAATCTCGTTGGGTACCGTTGCCTTGCGTTTCTTAGGTAGCATAATCCTCAGGTGTTCAGCAACCAAACAATAGGTATTAAGGTCTTAAAACCAATTGTTTTGGCCAATGATGATTCTACTCTTCCTCTGACGTTTGAGTCTTTTGGTAGTTTCCAAAAACTCCAGTCCATTCCGCTTTGAACAATTCTCTACAATTTGACTATTGAATGTTATTCTCATATTGATATTGCTTAATTTCATTGGGGATGATGCCCAATGATAATCTCATCAGTCAGTGGCCTCAAATATCATTGGGGATGATGCCTGATGATAATTCATTTGTCAATGGCCTCAAATATCATCAGGTATGATGCCCAATGATAATCCCATCAATCAGCCGCTATTGCCAATCCTATACAATTATAACTTAATTGTTGAATCTATTAATTGGTTAAAAGGTTGGATTATGTGGTCATCTGAAATTTGGCCCCCCTCTTGACCAGAAAATCTAACGGAAGATAGAACCCTTGGAGATGGAAGCTGTCTTAGCTTGAGCTCATATTTGGTTTATCATATCTCTATGTCCTCAGCGGAGTGAAGCTCTGTCCGCACTCAAAACCCATATGCTCTGCTCAGTTTTGATGACTTTGTATCCTTGATTGCTACTAGTTGCTGCCTCTTCTCAAGCACAGTTCTCATGACATCATGCCACACCAGTCCCATCATCATATCATTTGCTGAAAGATCAACTGGTCCAACTGTACAAATCCCGGGATGGGTCTCATTGGCACTTTGCCACTGTCATGGTCACATAATATTATAGTGGGGACCAACCTTAAAGATAAGGCTAGGCGCCAGGAGGCCCAAAAGGTGAAGTTACAGGGCCTCCCTGACCTGAGGCATACCCTAAACCAACGCTGGTTATGGGCAAAATATGCCCAGGTTGGTACTAGTGGGGGCCAAATGCCCAGCCCCATACTTTAGCCCAGGCATTGAAATGAACGGTCTACATAATGAATGCAAACGGTTTGGTTTGGCTAGTTGAGAACGGGGTTTCAAAACCCATTACATTTATGCAATCACACGTTTGGGTCAAATCCAACTTCAATTGTTAATGAGTGAAGTCAATTTGGCATATTCTACCAATTGGGATGGTAGTGTGTGCTTATTGGTAGCTCAGTGCTTGGGCCCACACCCACAAACCCCTTATTCCCCCGTCCAAGTTTAAATAGGTTTTCCTTGACCAAAGTTCCTTGTTGGTCGACTTTCTAAATAAACCTTTTCCCCATTTTACTGTTTTATTTATGTATTTTCTAATGATCCTGTGTGTGAACCTCTTTGAGGAGGTCTCACACTCCATTAACCTTGCCATTTTGGACACAATCAGATTATCACCTCATGCATCGTCAGTTTTCCCAGGTACCCTCCAACCTGGGTCATTTACCCCTTCTTCCCGTGGGCACTGTGACGTTGTTGGCAGGTTACTTATCACATTTCTTTGCTTAAGCTATTATTGCTCCAGCACCCTTAGCTGGGCACTAGTATCTATATTATTAATGGCTAGTTCCCTGGCGTTGGCCTTGTGCACCATGCACTACCACGCTGGAAACAGGAGAGTTATAGACACTCTCCTTACATTAGTCAACCAACCACTTAAATCTATGTGCACAAACTTTTTCCGTATGGAGCTTTTCCAAAAGAAACTGTGGGTGCTGGCTGTGGGCTTCAGCTGTCATTAGCCGCACCACTGTTTCCTCTTTTCCCAAAGGTTGGAGAAACTTGGCGTTATTATGGTTGCCTCCAACTGGAAAGTATCCACCCTTCATGCTCATACCTGGTGGATACAGATTCTTCAAGGTCCAAAAGTCATAAATCTCTGACTTCCCGCTGAATTTATCAATTTTAAATTAAATACCTGAGTTTTACTTTGCCTGCAATTTCATATGATGCCGGCGGAATTGGAGCAGATGGGCCTGGGGGTGTTGGCTTTAGATAACATTAGCCATCCCACTACTGTTCAAGGGATAGGGTCGTTCACATCTAAAAACGCGTTTTGTATAAAGAAAACCTTAAATACCTCAGAACCATTTATTAGTTCTTTTGGCCTGGATGAGGACCCTATTTTAGTATATCTGATTACCCCTAAGAACCCTTGTTTGACCCCTACCATGATTAGGGGTTCTCAGAAAGTGGAAAAGGAACTTCATTATAGATATAAAGATGTCTATGCACCTACAGAAGGTGTGGTGGGATATGTGGCCTCAATAGTGAGAGTGGCCCACTATCCCTCCCCCTTCTATGATTCCAAAACTTACCCAGATGGCTTGCTCACGCCAGAGAAACAATTTTCAGGTAAGGTAGTGGCGTTTTCTGCGTTATTAAATTCCATTCTGGATACTTCTTGTTGACTGCTACCCTTACATGCCCTTTTTGGGAAGTTCAGCACAACTATTTTTAGTATATATCAGTGCCTTAAATAATTTTATTGACTAAGACCTTGCTGACTACCTTGAGTTAAGTTACTCACCAGGTGGTATGGTTAGAGATGGGGCTTCTCAAGGTATTCCTGCGCTGAACGCCATGGGTTTGGTGGACTACCAGGTGGGCGCCTATCTTCTGTCTGACCATTTTCAAGTTATCAAGCACCTCTTGTTCCCCATTATTTTGGGTGTTGAGTGGTGGAGAAAGTTTGACGTCAGGACTAATTTAAAAAGAAAATACTTTCTCCATATCTTTGTCTAATGGTCATATCTTAATTGTTCCTTTGTCAGAGTATAACGCCCAGAGAAAATTACCTCATTGGCCCAATATTCCCACTTTTAAGCTTGCCTCAATGCAGAAGCCCTAAGTGTAAATTCCTATACCTTCTTGCTTGGAGGGTTTGGAATCCTCTTTTGATGCAGCATCTGCCAACGCACTCCCTGAGAACTCCAAGTTTGATTGTGACTTCAAGCTCATGGTGGATCTGGTGCATATCTCTTCCCCTATTTACCTATTGACTGTCCAGGATGAAGAGGCGTTGGATGTGTGGGTGAAGGAGATGTTATCCAAAGGCGCAATTTTTCAGCGTACTTCCCCTGTTTGCTCCCCACTTCTCTTTGTTGAGAAGGCTGATGGTACTCTACATCCCTGCTTAGACTATGGGAACCTCAATAACGTTACTGTACCAGACCTCCATCTCATCCCTTTGGATTCACTGATTGCACGCTATGGGGAGAAGGAGAAGGTCTTCTCCAAGCTGGATTGCCTCAATGCGTTCAATCAGATCAAGATTAAAAAGGGACAAGAGTGGTAATTGAATTCCGCACCATAAAATTTACTTCCAGTTTTGGGTCATGCCCTTTGATCTTTAGAAGCCCCTTGTAAGTCCCAGGGAACATCCTCTGGGTGTTGACTGGGCCATTTTCCCATTTCCAAATAAGAAGGCACCAAAGAGAATGGCTGTACCCCTCATTACTCAGGGCGATCTCGCTCACATAGTAGTTGAGCGCTGGGTAACAGCTCTCCCACTTTGGATCCTGTTTCCAGTACCCACACTAACCTCAGCAGAACTGTTATGAGGAATCTGTGAAATCTGCACTGAGATTGCCAAAATAAATTGATTGTAACCAATTTGAGTGTCAATCTGCCTAATGCTTGGATTTTAAATGGTCAAAAAGGTATGAAGACTGATCTATCAGCCAGAATGCCTGACGGTTGTGATTCAATTAACATGACAATCAGAAAAATCTCTCCCCTCCCAAATCTGTCAGGCATCACCTCCGATGGGCAGCTTCCTGCTGACAAATTGAGTGTTGCACCTGATGCAATGCCATTGACCAAACGAATGGCCCAGTGACTAAGCATGGATGGTTTGGGCGTCCCAAACACATTCCCAACCAAATGGGCCCACCCCTATGTGGGGTGGCCTTGGGGGATTTCCGCTGCTTGTCAGGCTAAACGCTGTCATGCCAACCATCAGAAACGTAGTTGAGCTTTGGTCTAGTATTTGAGGTCAAACTGACAGTGAATTGGCCCGCTGCCAAATTTTGTGATGATGGTTCCAAGGAAATAACCTGCCCATTCCCAAATAATTTGTCAGTTAGGTCAAAGTTGAGGGACCCAATCTCAGCTTTGATTTCCCCCAAATCAACTACTATTTAATAAGTCACATTGCAATGAGAAAGATGTTGGTTGATTTTTATTTCCTAAATTCCATTAGAAATTCTTCCTAAAAATTAGTTTTTACTTGTTAAAAATTAAGCTGCCTTATCTGCCAATGTTCTCGTACCCCTCAGGGTTAATGGCCATGTGCATCTGGTACTTTATTTTGTGCCTATATGAAATTCTGGCTCACCAGCAGATATTGGTGGAACTCCTTTCCAGTTCCATATTTGTTGTATTAGTAGCAGTGCCTCAGGCATTCTTGTTTGCTGTTCAGATGCTCTGGCATCTGAGCTGGCAGGCCAGTCTAATTCTTACTTGCTGTCCGCCTGACATAATCAACCAATCATTTTTCTTAGACATTTCCGCCTTTCTCACATGTATAGGCGCAGCAATGGTCCTTTCTTTCCAAATGAGCCAGGTTGTAAAGAAGATTATCTCTGACCACATTAGACCAGCCACACTTGAGCCTCCAAAACCATACCCCATAGTTGCCACAGCTATCTGCCCATTGGTTTCCCCAGATCCCACCACCATCTCTTTGGTATCGATGGATCATCTACAACTACCAAAAAGGAAAACTACACTTACTTCTTAGTTCCCTTGAAGATTGGCGTTGGTTCTCATCACATCTCTTTTGAGGCCCTGGTGGACACTGGAGCTGCGTGAAATTTATGAGTGTTGAATTGGTGCAACAATCAAAACTGGAAATGGATGCGGGCTCCTCAGTGATGGTGGCCTCATCTGCTTATCAGCCCTCATATGTTGTTCGCCGACCAATACCTTTTTCAATCCAATAGTTCAGCTTCTGTGATTGCTTTTCAGCTATGCCAGACTTGGTGTTTCCGGTGATCTTAGGGGTGGGATGGTGGCGTCAACAACATGTGAAGATTCAAAAAGAGTCTAATACATTGTTGTTCACTAATGATCATTTGGAGGGAGAATTCTCTTTGATCAACACCCTCAAGAAAGTACAAGGAACTAGCTCCATCACTACCCTAGTCACTTCTGCGGGCATTCTGGCCAATTTCCCCAAAAACTTAATGTGCTATCGGAGAATCTTCAATATGGAAAAGGTGGATCATCTGCCCAAACACACCAGGTATAATTGTGGGTTTTGAACGACCGTGGAGTTGGTGAACATCAACTGTCTGCTGTATCCCCATACAGTGGAGGAAGAAGTTGCACTCAATACCTGGTTGGACAATATGTTGAAAAAAGGTTGGCTGTTCAAAGAAACCCCACCGTCACCTCCCCCATTGTCTTTGCCAAAAAAGTGGATGGTTCTCTCTGTCCCTGCGTGGATTATGGCCCTTTGAATAAAATAATGGTTACTGATCCCTACCCCTTGCCTCTGTTGAAGACAATCAGCCAGTCAATCGCCAAATCCCATGTGTTCTCTAAGCTGGATCTGGTGAGCGCCTTTAACCAAATTTGGGTAATGGAAGGGCAGGAATGGTTAACAGCGATATGGATGAAGTGCGGCATTTTCCAATTTTGGGTAATGCCTTTCAGGCTGAAGAATGCTCCCACTACATTCAACAAATGATCAATAATGTACTGGGTGACCTCCAGCTCACCTGTGCTGTTGCATACATCGATGATATTCTGGTTCACTCCCCGACTCCTGAACAACATACTATTGACTTGGAAGCAGTGGTGGTCGCCTTGCATAAGGCAGGGTTGTTTCTCAAACCATCAAAGGTGTGAGTTTTATAAGGAGGAGGTTACTTTCCTTGGGAACCAGGTCCTTAAAGATGGTGTCACAATCCCTCCCAATAAGTTGGATGCTATCTGGGAATGGCCAACTCCAACTACCCAGAAACAACTATGGAGTTTCTTGAGAACCATCATTTTCTTAAAAAAGTTCTCCCCGCACTCTCTCAACTCGCCGCCCCACTCCACCCACTCACAGGGAAAAACGTACCTTTTTGTTAGATGGACAAATGCCAAAAGGCGTTCAAATCGATTAAAGAGGTGTTTGTATCCCCTCCCATTTTAAAACATACTGATCCCACCAAGCCATATATCATTTCATGTGACGCGTCATCAGTAGCTGTTGGAGTAGCGTTGCTCCAGGAGTACAATGGTTTGGAACACCCAGTCACCTACTTTTCCTGAAAGTTTACCTCCATGGAGCAGTCTTGGGCTATTTATGACAAGGAGTTGGCAGCTGTTGCATGGGCCTTAACTCATTGGCAGTACCTGTTACAGGGTGCTGACATGATTTAATGGTTCGCATGGATCACCAGGCCCTGTTGTACTTTCATAAACCCCAAAAATTGGCACACTGGCAAGCCCAAACCTACCAGGATCTGTGCAGTTTCAATTTTAAATATGGATATATAAAAGGGGCACTAAATGTACTTCCAAATTTTCTCAGCTGCAGCCCCACCCACAGTTCAATGGATCTGGAGGAAGTGGACCTCGTTACTGTGATTCCTACCACCCAAATCTTGTCAATTGTTCCCCCTGTCATTTCTTCCATTGCTCTGGCCTCTGACGCTCTGTTAGTTGCTCAGGTCTTACCCATTCAAATGGCCTGCCCTGAGGGCGTGGGGTTGATTGAGCAGTTATCTCACCAGAAGCATAAACACTCCCTATATTCACTGAAGGAGGGTCTTTTTATTTTTAGATCTCGCATTTGGGTTCCCCCATCTTTCCAAAATGATGTATTTCATGCCCATCATGACCCTCCACAGTTGGTCACCCTGGTTCTAAGAAATGCATCGATTTGATCAAACAGACCTACAATTGGGCAGTTTTGACAAAAGAAGTTCTGGGCTGGATCACTAATTGTGTTACTTGTGCTAGGGCCAAGTCAGATCACTCTGGCAAAAATGGCCTCCTGCACCCCTTACAGCAGGTTGAGGGTCCATGGACATTGGTGTCCGTGGATTTTATCATTGAGCTCCCCTGTTCTTACAGGTTCACAGCGGTGATGGTAGTGGCGGATCACTTTACAAAATTTTCCCTCTTTATCCCCTGCACTTCTGCAATTAAATCTGAAGAAACTGCCCACTTTTTTGTACGCCATGTGTTTTTGATGTTTGGTCTCCCCCAGGAGATCATCAGCAACCGTGGTTCCCAGTTCACCATGCGGCTTTGGAGTGAACTCCTATCAATCCTGAATATATCCCCCTCTCGCTCCATGGCATATCATGCTCAGCCTGACGGCCAGACTGAGTGGGTCAATCAAGTTCTTGAACAGTACCTGCGTTGCTATGCTACAGCTGTGCAGGATACTTGGGCTGATGATCTCCCCTCACCCAATTTGTGTACAATAATGGAACCCACATGTCCATGGGGTTTTCCCCTTATGAAGCAACGTTGAGTTATAATCCTTCATTTTTGGTCAGACCGTGCTTGCATCCAGAGGTTCAAGCTGCCGCAGACCACACTTCTCATATTAGAATGACTCAAGGCTTAGTGTGGGAACACCTCACCAAAGCTATAGATGACTATAAGCAGTTTGCAGATTGGAAGCATCTTCCAGGTCACAAGTTTACAAAGGGCTCTTAAGTTATGCTACACCTGTCACTTAAAAATCCAGGCCCCTTCCCACAAATTTTCCAGCAAATGTTTGGGACCCCATTTGGTGGAGGAGGTATTGGGTAATGGGGCGTTCCAACTGAAGCTCCCCACGCATCAGAAGCAGCATCCTGTTTTCCATGTTTCCCAGCTGTCACCCTTCAAAGGTGCAATTCCCATTGAATCAGAACTGATTATTGTTGATAACAAAGAGGAGGCTGAGGTAGAAGCTATCCTGGCATCCTGAAAAACCAACATTCCGTACAATATCTCATGGCCTGGAAAGGGTATCCAGCCTATGAAAACAGTTGGGTCAAGGCGCACGATTGTATAAATTGCATGGACCTGGTTGATGCGTTCCATTTATCCCACCCTGAAGCTTTCCATCCCCCCCAAAAAAAGTCACAACTATCTTGGCAATCAAACTACCCAAGCTGCACAAGAATGTGGCTCTTGTGCAGTTCCGCGGTGGTTGGGCCCTTCCCTTGGGAAAAGGAAAGGATAATGTAAGTCCTGGGGAACGTCCTCTGGGTGTTGACCAGGCCATTTTCCCATTTCTGAATAAGAAGGCACTGAAGAGGATGGCTGTACCCCTCATTACTCAGGGCAATCTCACTAATGTAGTAGATGAGCGCTGGGTAACAGCTCTCCCACTTTGGATCCCATTTCCAGTACCCACACAAACCTTGGCAGAACTTTTACAAGGAATCAGTGAAATCTGCGCCAAGATCACCAAATGTAATTGATCATAACCAATTTGAGTGGCAATTCACCCAATGCTCAAATTTTAAATGGTCAAAAAGGTATGAAGACTGATCTATTGGCTAGAATGCTCAACGGTTGCAAATTAATTAGCATGATGATCAGAAAAATCTCTCTCCTCCCAAATCTGTCAGGCATCACCCCCGATGGGCAGCTTCCTGCTGACAAATTGGGTGTTGCACCTGATGCAATGCCATTTACCAAACGAATGGCCCAGCAACTAAGCATGGGTGGGTTGGGCGTCCCAAACCCATTCCCAACCAAATGGGCCCACCCCTATGTGAGGTGGCCTTGAGGGATTTCCGCCGCTTGTCAGGCTAAACGCTGTCATGCAACTATCAGAAATGTAGTTGAGCTTTGGTTCAAGTATTTGAGGTTAAACTGACAGTGACTTGGCCCACTGCCAAATTTTGTGACGATGGTTCCAAGGAAATAACCCACCCATTTCCAAATAATTTGCCAGTTAGGTTGAATTTGAGGGACCTGATCCCGGCTTTGTTTTCCCCCAAATCAACTAATATTTAATCAGTTGCATTGCACTGAGAAAATTGTTGGTTAATTTTTATTTCCTAAATTTTCATTAAAAATTCTTCCTAAAAATTAGTTTTTACTTGTTAAAAATTAAGCCGTTTTATCTGCCAATGTTCTAATACCCCTCAGGATTAATGGCCATGTGCATCTAGTACTTTATTTTGTGCCTATATGAAATTCTGGCTCACTGGCAGATATAGGTGGAACTCCTTTCCGGTTCCATATTTATCATATCAGCAGCAGTGCCTCAGGCATTCTGGTTTGCTGTTTGGATGCTCTGGTATTTGGGCTGGCAGACCAGTCTAATTCTTACTTGCTGTCCGCCTAACACCCCTGCTATCTTTCAACGCCACATTGATGCAGCGTTAAGGACTTGTTAGGGGTATGTGCGGTTGCCTATATGGATGACATTCTAGTGTTTTCCCCTGACTATGAGTCTCATGCAGTCCACCTTTGGCAAGTGGTGGAGAGGCTAAAGGCAGCCATCCTTACACTGATGATAAGAAAGTGTGAGTTTTTAAAGTCCCAGGTCACTTTTCTGGGCAACGTCATGTTTGACCAAGGAAACATGATAAGTCCAGACAAGGAGAAGGCAATTCATGAGTGGCCCACCCCCACCTCCATCAAGGAATTGAGAAGATTTTGGGGATGTGTACATTCCTTAAGAAGTTCATGCCAAATATTTCCGAGGTGGAAGCTCCCTTATATAAGGCTAGCGGTGCAAAGGTGCTTCAATGGTCCTCCATTTTGGAGGATGCTTTCCAAGCAGTGAAGTGCACCCTTTTGTCCACGTCTGTCCTTCCCATGTTGACCCTTCCAAAGAGTTCATTGTGTCTACAGATGCCTCCAACTTTGCCATAGCGGCTGCCTTGTTACAAATAGGCAAAGATGATATAGAGCATCCAGTGGGATATTTTTCTAGGAAAATGTCTCTACCATAGTTGAATTACGCCGTTTATGATAAGGTGTCACTAGCAGTGGTGGAGGCGCTGACATATTGGCGTCACCACTTTCATGGCTCTACCCAACCATTCCGCATATGCACAGATCACTGTACCTTGCTGTATTACCGTGCCCCTCATGTCCTAACCCCACGGCAGACCCATTGGCATGAGACCCTTGCCCAATTTGCATTCAAGTATGAGTTTACCAAGGGCAAGGATAATGGTTTGGCGGATGCTTTGAGCTGCAACCCTGCTTTAGCACCTGATCCCAAGGAGGTAGAAGTGCACAACACACAGGGTATGTTTCCTCCAAGTAAAATTCTGTCACAAATTTCCTCTCCCCTGGCCAATGGGCCAGCGCTTGCACCTCTGGAAAACGCGGAGAAGTATATTATGTTCATAAAGGTCATCCTTTAAAAAGCCGCCGTTGTATGAATATACTATGGTACTTGCAAAGAGCTTTGGATCAAGAGGATCTATCAAGGGGTTATCATGTAAAGGATGAGATGGTGTGGTTTCAGGGGCGCCTTTGGGTACCTGCTGGACCACTGCACCTGGAAATTATCTGGGACCATCATGATGGAATCACCATTTGTTATCCAGGGAAAGTAAAGACTTTGGAGTTAATATGTCACACCTACAATTGGAAGGGCTTGCCTGCTCAGTTAAGTGGTATTGTAAGGAGTGCCTGGTATGCAACCAGATGAAACCCAATTGTCAATCTTTAGCGGGTTTAAGGGTTCCAGTCCAAAAGGCTGATGGGCCCTGGACTTTCCTCTCAGTTGATTTCATTGTGGAAGTACCTGTCTCTGATGGTTATGATGCCATCATGGTGGTGGTGGACCGTTTTACTTAGTTCGCCCACTTCATTCCTTGCAGAACTACAATAACCGCAGCTGAGATGGCTAGGCTTTTTGTCACCCATGTGTTTGCGCTCCATGAGGTTCCCCAAGAGATTATCAAAGACTAGGAACCACAATATACCTCCATCTTTTGGGAAGAGTAGTGTAAGACTCTTCAGATTTGCCCCTGCCATTTGACTTCCTATCACCCCCAATCAGATGGGCAGACTGAACGATTGAACCAGTGCTTGGAACAGTTCCTGCGGTGTTACACCGCTGCATATCATTCAGATTGGGCTTCTCACCTTCCCATGGCTCAATTTAGTTACAACAACATGTTGCATTCCTTGATTGGTTGTTCCCCCTTTTTGCCAATCATGGCTATAACCCCGCCTTTAACATGGAGACCAGCTGTGGTTCTAAGGTTTAAGCATAGGTGGACTTTGCCAAGACTATCAAGAAGGTCCTTCAGGGGTTTCCACAATCTTGGAGGCGGCAATGCAAGTGTATAAGGAGAACGCTGATGGGAAGCGCCAAGTGGGTCCTGCATACAAGGAAGGGGATCTCATGATGCTTGATGCCTGTAACATCCCTAATAAGAAGCCTTGCAAGAAGCTAGGACCAAAGAGGATTGGCCCCTACCGCATTGTTAGAAAGGTGAGCCATGCCTCATACCAGCTAAATCTTCCCCTTCATTTTGGATCTTCTTGGTGTTTCATGAGAGCAAACTGACATTGTTTGAGGGCCCCCCACCAGAGACTCCTAAGGCCTATCTTGTGGATGGGGCACCAGAGTGGGAGGTGGAAGAAATAATTGCCTCCCGCCAAGTTAAAAGAAGACTAGAGTACCTGGTATCCTGGAAGGGCTTTGATGCTGCAGAGAACAGTTGGGTCCCAGTGTGACTGTATATGCCCAAAATCTGATTGAAGCCTTCCACAAGCGTTTCCCCCCGGCTGCTGAATCTCAACCCAAACCAACTGTTGCCGCCATGAAGTTGGCCCCAGCCCACAAGAATTTCTTTCTTGCGCAAGCCCCTGGAGGGGGTTGAGCCCCATCAGGAGGAGAGGGTAATGTCATGGTCACATGAAATCATAGTGGGGACTAACTCCAAAGATAAGGCTGGGCTCCAGGAGGCCCAAAAGGTGAAGTTACAGGGCCTCCCTGACCTGAAGCATACCCTAGACCAACGCTGGGTATGGGCAAAATATGCCCAGGTTGGTACTAGTAGGGAGCCAGATGCCCAGCACCATACTTCAGCCCAAAATTGAAACAAACTGTTTATGTAATGAATGCAAATGTTTCAGTTTGGTTAGTTGAGAAACGGGGTTTCAAAACCTGTTCCATTTATGCAATCACATATAGAGTCAAATCCATCTTCAATTAATAACATGAGTGAAGTCAGTTTTGGCGTATTCTACCAATTAGGATGGTAGTGTGTGCTTATTGGTAGGTCAGTGCTTGGGCCCATACCCACAAACCCCTTATTTTTCCCATCTAAGTTTAAATAGGTTTTCCTTGACCAACATTTCTTGTTGGTCGACTTTGTGAATAAACCTTTTCCCCATTTTACTGTTTTATCTATATTTTCTAATAATCCTGTGTGAACCTCTTTAGGAGGTCTTACGCTCCATTAACCTTGCCATTTTGGACAAATCAGATTATCACCTCGTGCACCATTGGTTTGCCCAGGTACCCTCAAACCTGGGTTGTTTACCCCTCTTCTCATGTGCACTGCGACATTGTTGGCAGGTTACTTATCACATTTCTTTGCTTAAGCTATTATTGCTCCAGCACCCTCAGCTGGGCTCTAATAACTTTAGCACTAACGGCTAGTTCCCTGGCGTTAGCCTTGTGCACCGTGCACTACCACACTGGGAATGTGAGAGTTATAGGCACTCTCCTTACAGCCACCTGTACAAACCCCAGGACAGGTTCTGTTGGCACCTTGCCACCTGTACCAACTCCAGGACAGGTTTCAACTTTTCAATGATAGGGACTATTCCATAAGATCTAGTTTCAGACCATCCTGATCCTGCCAACGCTTGGGACTTGTGCCCATTATTTTATCCCTTCCTCCATGCTTGGTAGGTGGAAATTTCGCCAGATGCATCACTGCTCAAATCAAAATTGGTATTTTAATATTTTTTTACTTTTTATATTTTTATGAATCTTTACATCTTTTTATCCTTTTTCATATTTATATTTTTTCTTAAGCCAATACTTTAAGTATTTTGTGTGGACCTATTGACTATTCATCCATCTTCAATAGACAATCATATAGACATCATTTGCTGACTTGGTAATTTTGAATAGTCATATCTATAGGCGTTCAACTCATCTTTCCCTTTTTAAATTTTTCATTGTCATTAGAGTGCCCAAAATTGTAATTCATTCAAGATATTGGCCAGTTGGATAGATATTGTTTGGTTTTTATCCCCAAAGCTGGCTCTACTGCTGAATACAATATTGATGGTAATGCAGCTTTCCACCTATAAAAATTTGAACGGCGTTTTTCAGTCACTAGAACATTGCATAAACCTTGGGGCATTCTGGTCAGCTGGTATAGTCCACGTGCAGTAAGCATTGCACATTTTCTTTTTTTAGTACTAGATGGTCCCAGCATTGCACATTTTCCTGATCTTATTTTTGGAAAATTGATTTGCCATTAGCCCAAAATCATGCCTATAGCCAAAAAAGTGTTTTCCCTCCCCCAGGCAATCAAGCACGTAATCAATTTGAGGCAACAGATAGTAGTTTAATTTGATCCTATTTTTTAGCATTTATTTGCCAACTCAAACATTGATAAATTCTGCTGATAGATCTGTAAATGATTCACTAATTGCACAGATTAATTTGCTACTTTAAGATCAACTGACTAAATTTCTATGATCTGGAATAATCGCCTTATATTTCTAATTTCATCTAAAGCCTCAGGACTTCTCACAGCAGACCCAGTTGCAACCCAAGCTGGTCCTTCCAGTGACTTTGTTCCATGTAAATATCTGGCAGAACAGGTTCTCTTGCAGTGCTAGATAGTTCTGCATCTAGACTGCAAGGTTTTTTCCCAAAATTTTGGGAAGTTTCATCCTCCTCTTGAGGAATCACAACATTCACAAATTTTCATTATTTCTTTTACTACTTTTAGGTGGTTAATTGTCCCGTTGCTCTCTTTTTCCAGTAGTAACTAGTTGATTTATCCTTCCACTTAGATCCATTGGGGTTTTTCCCCATTACAACTTGATTCTGCTGAATAGTGACTTTTTCATTGCTCAATGGAATTTCATTTTTTAGTTCCACTATAGTTTAATTGTCCTCAATTGAATTTCATCATTAAATTTATTGGCGCATCAAAAGTTGCTCTTAACATCTTCAGATGGTCCACCATCTGTGAGGTCATTATTTCAGTTATTAGTGCTGCTGTCATAATCTGATGAAATTTGTGGTAGGGCTGAAGCGCTGCCTGCATGGCTATGCATGCATTAAAATCATTTAGCACTTTTTCCCCTGCCAAGATCTAGGTTTCTTGGTAAAATCAGTCAGCAAAACTAGCCAGGGTCTCATCTTTGGGGAATTGGATACCCATGAACTCTTATTTATGATTTGCTTCTGAGTAGGGCTTCCAAACTCCAACATAATGGCTGCTTTTGCTTCCGCATACAACCAGTTATTCCCATTGAGGTGAGGTAGCACCAGATTTTGGCAGTCAGCGCTAAGGCAGTTCATTATGGTCACCACTTTTTGATGGTCCACATAGCTAAACATGGTCATCCTGTCAAGAGAGTGTCTGTAACACTCTCATTCCCAGCAAGGTGATGTGGGATGCAAACCCACACTGCTAGGGAACTAGCTGTTATGAGAATGGGAAATAAGGCACCTCAAACAGTGCCTGTGCAAAAGGGACCCAAGGCAAGGGTGTATAGCGCAGCATATAGTACCAGTAAGTGAGAAACAGCACATCTTGAGTGGACCCCAGAGGGGAGTCCATAATCAAGTGTAGATGGTGCCAGTAGGCTTGAGTGCCTCAATCTAGAGGGGACCTGAGCGGCCCAAGGGAGCACCTGGGATTTTGGTAAATTGTGATAGGAGGTGGTGGCCCACAGAGTTGGAGACCTCCTTGAAGAGGTCCGCCACCAAGTTTGCCCAAGGAACCATAAGTAAAACTTAAAGTAACAGATAAGTTTATTTAAGAAAGTCAACCAATGAGGAATGTTGGTCACAAAAAATGTAAATAGAGTGGGTCAGGGGAATTAGGGTTCTGCGGAAGTGTTCCCAAGCCTTGATGTTTCAATAAACAAACGCTTACATATATTTTTGTAAAATACACCAAAAGTGCCTTCACTCGAGTGATCAATTCAAGCTTTATTTTACCTGAGCTCAAGATTTTTGTAACTCAAACGGAATTTGAACCCTCGTTCTCCAATTAACCAAATCAAACCATCTTTGTTCATTACATAGATCATTTGCTTCAGTGCCTGGGCCAAGATAAGGGGCTGGGCGTTTTACACCCCATTAGTACCAACCTGGGCATGCTTTGCTTGCACCCAGCGTTGGTTTGGGGTGTGTTTCAGATCAGGAAGATCCTGAAGTTTCACCTTCTGGGCCTCCTGTCACCCAGCCTTATCTTTGGCTTTAGTTCCCACTATTAAGTTATCCAACCATGACATTACTCTCTCCTCCTTCTTGGGCTCTACCCTCCCCAGGGGCATTCGCTAAGGAGAAGTTATTATGTGCTGGCGGCAACTTCATAGCAGCAATGGCTGGCTTAGGCTTAGCTCCTGCAGCCTCAGGGAAATGATTATAAAATTATTCTAACAGGTCTTGGGCATGTACACAATCCCGTGCTGGCACCCAACTGTTCTCAGCTGCGTCAAACCCCTTCCAGGATACCAATTACTCGAGATGTCACTTAACCTGGTGGGAGGCTACTATTTCCTCCACTTCCCATTCTGGCGCCCCATCCACAAAATAAGCCTCGGGAGTTGCAGGTGGGGGCCCTCAAACAATGTCAATTTGCTCTCATGAAAGACAGAGAAGATCTGGAATGCGGAGGGAAGATCCAACTAGTATGAGGCATGACCCACCTTTCTAACTACACGGTAAGAACCAATCCTCCTTAGACCCAGCTTTTTTCATGGCTGCTTGATAGGGATGTTGCGAGCATCAAGCACCACAAGATCCCCTACCTTGTACGCTGGACCCACTTGGCGCTTTCCATCAGCATTCTCCTTATAAACTGGCATACCCGCCTCTAAACTTGTGGACACCCCCTAAAGGACCTTCTTGAGGGTCTTAACAAAGTCCACCACCGCTTCCACTTTGGAGCCACAGCTGAGCTCCATGTTAGAAGCAGGGTTAAAGCCATGGTTGGCAAAAAAGGGTGAACAAACAATCGATGAATGCAAAATGTTGTTGTAGCTAAACTGGGCCATGGGAAGGTGAGAAACCCAATCTGAATGGTCTGCGGTGGTGTAACAACGCAGAAATTGTTCCAAGCACTGGTTCACTTGCTCGTTCTGCCCATCTGATTGGGGGTGATAAGCAGTTGAATGGCAGGGGCGAATCTGAAGAGTTTTACACAACTCTTCTCTAAAAGACAGAGGTGAACTGGGGTCCCCAGTCACTAATGATTCTTGAGGAACCCCATGAAGCGCAAATACATGGGCAACGAAGAGCCTGGCCATCTCAGCGGCAGTTATGGTCGATCTGCAAGGAATAAAGTGGGTGAACTTTGTAAAGTGGTCCACCACCACCATGATGGCATCATACCCATCCAAAATGGGTAACTCCACAATGAAATCCACTGATAGGGAAGTCCAGGGCCCTTCAGCCTTTTGGATGGGTACCAGCAACCCTGCTAAAGGTTGCCAATTGGGTTTCATTTGATTGCAGATCAGGCACTCTTTACAGTACTGCCCCACCTGAGCAGGCAATCCCTTTCAATTGTAATTGCGTTGTATCAACTCCAATGTCTTTGTTTTCCCAGGATGACCAACGGTGGTTCCATCATGATGGTCCTGGATGATCTCCAGGCGCAGTGGTCCAGCAGGAATCCATAGGCGCCCTTGAAACCATACTATATCATCCTTCACGTGATAACCCCTGGATAAGTCCTCCTGATTCAGGGCGCTCTTAGTAAGAACAACAGTATATTTGGCTGATAATGGCTGAGAAAGAACTACCTTTCTGAACATACTATATTCTGCTGCATTTTTTAGAGGTGCAAGCGCTGGTGTATGAACCATGGAATCAGGAAGTTGAGGCAAAATCATACTCAACGGAATAATTTACTGGGTGTTATGAATTTCTACCTCCTTTGGATTGGGAGCCAAATCAGGGTTGCAGCTTAAAGCATCCTCTAAACCATTCTCCTTGCCCTTGGTGAACTCATAGGAAAATGTACATAGGGCAAGGGTCTCATGCCAACAGGTATGACGTGGTGTTAGGACATGAGGAGCACAGTAGTACAATAAGGCTTGGTGATATGTGCATACCTGGAATAATTTGGGAGGAGCCATGTAAGTGGTGACGCCAATAAATCTGCGCCTCCACCAATGCAATAACTCCTTGTCATATACGGTGTAGTTTAACTCATGCAGAGACATTTTCCTAGAGATATATTCTACTGGACGCTCAGACCCATCTTCACCCACCTGAAACAGGGCAGCCGCAATGGCAAAGTTGGAAGCATCTGAGGACACAATGAACTCCATGGCAGGGTCAACATGGCGAAGGAAGGATGTGGATAACAGGGTGCACTTCACCGCTAGGAAAGCATCCTTCAAAATGGGGGATCACTTAAGAATCTTGGCACCGCTGGCCTTATATAAGGGTGCTGCCACCTTGGAGAGATTGGGCATGAACTTCTTGAGGAACGTACATGTCCCCAAAAAGCTCCTCAATTCCTTGACTGAGGTGGGGGTGGGCCACTCATGAATAGCCTTCTCCTTAACTGGAGTTACCATATGGCCTTGATCAAAAATGACGTTGCCCAGAAAAGTAATATGTGACTTGAAGAATTTGCATTTACTAATATTGAGGGTAAGCAAGTGGCCTTCAATCTCTCAACCACTTCTCAAAGGTGTACTGCATGTGACCCCTGATCAGTGGAAAACACCAGGATATCATCCATGTAGGCAACCGCGCATACCCCCAACAAGTCCCCTAACGCAGCATCAATGCGGTGTTGAAAGATGGCAAGGGCATTCTTAAGCCCAAAGGGCATGACCTGGAACTGGAAAATTTCTTTTCTGGTGCGGAATGCGGTTAACCACTCCTGGCCCTTCTTTATCTGGATTTGATTGAACGCATTGAGGCAATCCAACTTGGAGAAAACTTTTGCCTTTTCTACATAACGTGCAATCTGGGAATCTAAAGGGATGGGATGAAGGTCAGGTACAGTCAAATTGTTTAAATTTACATAATCAACACAAGGGCATAAATTTCCATCAGCCTTCTCCACAAAGAGAAGCGGGGAGTAGACAGGGGAGGTACGCTGAAAGATGGCACTTAAGCCAACTGCTCCTTCACCCACACATCTAAAGCCTCTTCCTCCCGGACAGTCAATGGGGTATATGGGGGAAGAAATATGCACCAGGTCCACAGTGAGTTTAAACTCACAATAAAACTTGGAATGATCTGGTAGTGTACTAGCTGAAGCTGCATCAAAAGAAGATGCCAACTCCTCCAAACAGGAAGGTAAGGAAAGTCCCACGGAGGGCTTCAGCAAAGGGGCAAGATATGGAGTGGGAACATTGGGCCAATGGGGTAATTTGCACTGGGCGTTATCCTCTGATAAAGGAACAACCAACTGGTGACCATTTATCAAAGACAATGATAGAGTGTTTTCTTTTAAATTAGTCCTGACGTCAAACTTTCTCCACCACTCAACACCCAAAATAATGGGGAACAAGAGGTGCTTGATAGCTTGAAAATGGTCAGACAGAAGATAGGCACCCACCTGGTAGTCCACCAAACCCATGGCGTTCAGCGCAGGAATACCTTGAGAAGCCCCATCTCTAACCATACCACCTGGTGAGTAACTCAACTCAAGGTAGTCAGTAAGGTCTTAGTCAATAAAATTATTTGAGGAACTGATATATAATAAAAATAGTTGTGCTGAACTTCCCAAAAAGGGCATGTAAGGGTAGCAGTCAACAAGAAGTATCCAGAATGGAATTTATTAAACGCAGAAAACGCCACTACCTCACCTGGAAATTGTTTCTCTGGCGTGAGCAAGCCATCTGGGTAAGTTTTGGAATCATAGAAGGGGGAGGGATAGTGGGCCATCTCTCACTACTGAGGCCACATATTTCACCACACCTTCTGTAGGTGCATAGACATCTTTATATTTATAATGAAGTTCCTTTTCCACTTTCTGAGAACCCCTGATCATGGTAGGGGTTAAACAAGGGTTCTCAGGGGTAATCTGATATACCAGAATAGGGTCCTCATCTAGTCCATATGAGCATATAAACAGCTCGATTTAGGGATAAATTGCTCACGTTATAAAACGCGTTTTCAGGCTCCAGCAAACCCACACTTATTCTGATGGTTTGGTGTGCATCGATATCCAGGGCCATCACCCCCAAGCCCAGAACTGATGCATTGGCATGCATCTTAGAAAAGTTTTGGGAAGAAAAATGATGACTAAGTCCCCTTTTTGGTTAAATTTGGGTTCAGACCCTCCAATGTTCCCACTTTCCACCGAAATGGGGAGGAAATCAGTGGGAAGCACCTCATGATTCAAGGAAATATCACTAGTTGAGGATGCAATATTTATAGGGGTGACCACAGGTGACATCATAGTGGCAGAATCGTCTGAAACCTTTAATTCATTCTTGGGGCTAGACCCCTGTTCAGTTCCAAATTCAGAAGAACTCAAAGGATTAGAAGGATAAGATTCCTTTATTTTAAGAGATGCACATGACTTTTTGGCTTCCGTATTTATAGGGTTCAATCCAATGATGGCCAAATTACTTGGCCCCTTCCAGGTTTGGGTGGGGAAACTACCCCAAAGGGTTTCAACAAGATGATCAAAGTTGGAAGGGTGCGACTGCAAAATCAGGGAGTTTCACATTAATATGTCTAAGGTCAAACAGAGAAATGACATTTTAACCTCATTGGTTAATGGCAAAGCCTGGGATTTTTTGCAGAATTCACTTAAATATACTTTCATCAGCTGAACCACTTGATGCAGCAAAAAGAACTTGAAGAAGGAACGGATGGATTCTTTGTCAGGTTGACTCTGCTCCAAGACCCACTCCAAGCCCTCCACTGTTTGTCACAAGAGCGGCTGGTTGTGGAATACTGCAAAAACCCAGTCAGCCATATTGGGAGACAACTGGGACAAAAGATCCACTCCCCGCAAAAGCAGATGTGAACTAGACAAATTATTTTTTCTGAAAGAGGGTTTTGGCTCAAGGGAAGCCAAGGCCTGTTGAATTTCTGAGTAAATCTTGGAAGAAAGGTGGGGAATCATGACAACAGGATTGCAAAAAGTCTGAGACCACCAGGTACAAGCAGGAAGGGTGAGCACTTCCCAATCAGTAGTTGCAAGAATAACGCCAAGATGCACCAATACAAAACTAAATGAGAAAACTGTGGTGAGCACCATTGTGGCAGTGACAAATGGCCAGCACACCCAATTTACTAATAATGAAAGTCCCACATGGATAATTCTCATGCACATATAATAAAATGGTTGGTTGACTAATGTTAATAGAGTGTCTGTATCTCTCTTGTCTCCATCAAGGTGATGTGGGATGTAAACTCACACTTCTAGGAAACTATCCATTAGGAGAATGGGAAATAAGGCACCTCGAATGGTGCCTGTGCAAAAGGGACCCAAGGCAAGGGTGTAGAGTGCGGCATATAGTACCAGGTAAGTGTGAAACAGCACAACTTGAGTGGACCCCAGAGGGGAGTCCATAATCAAGTGTATATGGTGCAAGTAGGCTTGGGTGCCTTGATCTGGAGGGGACCTGAGCGGCACAAGGGAGCACCTGAGATTTTGGTAAATTGTGATAGGAGTTAGTGGCCCACAGAGTTGGAGACCTCCTCAAAGAGGTCCGCCACCAAGTTTGCCCATGGAACCATAAGTAAAACTTAAAGTAACAGATAAATTTATTTAGGAAAGTTGACCAACAAGGAATGTTGGTCACAAAAAATGTATTTAAAGTGGGTTGGGGGAATTAGGGTTCTGCAGAAGTGTGCCCAAGCCTTGATGTTCCAACAAACAAACGCTTTTATTCATTGTAAAATACACTGAAAGTGCCTTCACTCAAGTGATTGATTGAAGCTGTATCTTAATTGAGCTCAAGATTTTGTAACTCAAATGGGATTTGAACCCTCATTTTCCAATTAACCAAATTGAACCATCTTCATTCATTATGTAGATTGTTCACTTCAGTGCCTGGGCTGAGATAAGGGGCTGGGCGTTTTGCACCTCATTAGTACCAACCTGGGCATGCTTTGCTTGCACCCAGCGTTGGTCTAAGGTGTGTTTCTGTTCAGTAAGAGCCTGAAATTTCACCTTCTGGGCCTCCTGTCACCCAGCCTTATCTTTGGCATTAGTTCCCACTATTAAGTCATCCAACCATGACACATCTCAAATAAGTGAAAAATGCTGGGGCGTTATTCCAGTGAAAGGTGGGCAATTTTGGCATATTTTTAAATTTCTCAGTCACTCTGCTCATAGGAAATCCTTGCCCAGCTAACCGAGAAGCCATAGTAGTGGCTTTGGGAGTCATTTCTGACACACCAGCAAATGGTTTGGGCATATTTGGGGTGGAGAGGTCTTCCTTATTGGAGTTTCACTTGCCTTTTCATCAGCCTTATTTGCCTCAAACTGCTTACAATCACATTTGTGATTTTCAATTCCTCAATCCTTTTTGTCATTTTTTCCATTTTCTCATGAAAATTCTGAATGCATTCTCAATCCACTTCACATTCAGTTTTTTTGAATAAAATTTCTTTAACAAGTTCTTCCTCTTTTCTTTAGTACTAGATGGTCCCAACCCAAGGGGGGATTCATCGATGTAACAAGTTCTTCCTCTTTCCGCTTCAAAGAGGCAACTTTCCCACACAGGTCATTATTCAGTATTCCTAATTGTTTGAGCAACTCCACCGCCTTGATCATACGCTCCTCTAAGGTACTAAAATTGGCTTGAGATGCCAAACTGAGCACATTTTGATTGACAGCTTATAGTTCCACCAAAGCTTCCAAAGCTTTTCCTTATAAGACATCATTATTTAAATTGGCTTTTTGACAATTTAACTACCCCTGTAGTGAGAACCAATGTTATAATCTTGGGCTTTATTAGTTGCTTGCTTCTGGCCCTAGATTTCAACTGCACAGATTTGTAGATCCTTGCATTGATATCTTTAAATTGAGAAACTGGGGCAGTAATAGTATGATGACTATTATTTGAATCCCCAAAAGCCACGTTGAGTGTGTTGTCCAACGCTAGACAGGTGCTTCTTCCTCTTGAAGATATTTTGACACTGGTAGGGAACACTTCTCCCATCCCCTTTTTGCAAAGCCAAGCGGAAATTTTGATATATCAACTTAAGGATATCTGATCCTTGCACTATTCTCTTAAGAGTAATGTTTAAACAAACAATTTTAAACAAAAAAGTTATTAAGTTTTAGTCTGCTTTTATTAGGGAATAATTTGGTGTTTTTTTAGTTAAAATCAGCACATAACTTTTCAGCTGTCCGCTGGGAATTATTTGTGCTCCTATACTGGTTTGACCCTCTTTGTTTGGCACCAAATCTCATTGGGTACTGTTGCCTTGGGTTTCTTATGCAGCTTAATTCTTGGGTGTTCATGACCAAACAATTGGTATTAGGGACTCAAAACTAATTGTTTTGCCAATGACTATTCAACTCTTCCTCTGGCGTTTAAACGTTTTGGTAGTTTCCAACAACTCTAATCTGTTATGCTCTGGATGATTCCCTACAAATCGACTATTGGGTCTTATTCCCATATCAAATTATTGCTTGATTTTGTTGGGGATGATGCCCAACAATAATCTTATCAGTCATTGGCCTCAAATATCGTTGTAAATGATGCCCAATGTTAATTTATTAGTTGGCGGCTTTGATATCATTAGAGATGATGCCCAATAATAATCTCATTAATTGGTCACTGTTGCAATCCTATACAATTATAACGTAATCATCAAATCTATTAATTGATTAAAAGGTTGGATTATGTGGTCACTTGAATTTCTGACACATCCATAGGTTTAACTTGGGCATGTTTTGCCTTTACCCAGAGTTAGTAAATGGTATACCTGAGGTAATGGAGGCCTGCTAACTTCACCTTCTTGGCCTCCCTGCATGCAGCTTTTTTCTCTCACGTTGGTCCCAAGGATGTTGTCATTTTCAACCATGACAGTGT